>KQ998998.1:56629-94080 GCA_001598015.1 Dorcoceras hygrometricum
ACGCTTCAAGGGTTGGTTGGTCCCAACCACAACCAAGCTCCACCTCCTCCCCCTCCACCCCGTGGGACGAAGTTCTATTACGAGTACCTCCATAAGAATAAAGCCCCCACCTTCGATGGGAGCCACGACCTAGAAGTTGCTCAGACCTGGATGAAGAACATCGAGACGCAACTTCAACTTCTGGAGGTCCCAGACGCAGTCAAAGTGGATGTGGTAACACCACTCCTCGACAGTAAAGCTGAGAAATGGTGGGAAGCTGTTGAGCCCACCATGACGGCCAATGGACAAGCGATGACGTGACAGAGGTTTCGAGAAGCATTATTGAAACAGTACTTTCCGATGGAAGTACGAATGCAGAGGCTCAGCGAGTTTGAGACCTTCACTCAGACCGCAGACATGTCGGTTGTAGAGTACACCTCCAAGTTCAATTTGTTGGGTACCTACGTCCCAACTATTATGGCGGATAACACTCTAAAGCTACACCGATACAAGAAGGGTCTCAACAGCCGTATCTAGTCAGCCCTCGTAGTTTACCAAGCCACGAGTCTTGATGACTTGATGGGAGCTGCAATCCGCGCTGAGACTGACATAAAGAGGCGGGAAGCGGACAAAAAAAACAAGCGCCCCCTCAATGCTCAGACTTCGCAAGGTGGGCCTAGGAACAAGCGGCCAAACTTCGGCAACCGCGGCTCAACTCCTACACAGAGTAACCCGGCATTGCCCATTTGCTCCACCTGCGGCCAACGTCATCCTGGAGACTGTCGCAAGTAGAGCGGTGCATGCTTCAAGTGTGGAAAGTTGGGCCATCGAATTGCGGATTTTCCGGAGAACCAAGGCGCAAAAGCTGGATCGAACAATGCGGCTCCGAGCAATCCAAGGCCTAGGGAGGATAAGCCCAATGCTCGTGTGTTCGCAATGACACAGGAAGAAGCTGAAGACGTCAGCGATGTGGTGACAGGTACCATTTTCATCAACAAGCTGCCTGCTTATGTGTTGTTTTATTGTGGTGCTATGCATTCGTTCGTGTCTAGGAGGTTTGCTAAGAAGTTAGGGTTAGAGCCTGAAATTCTAACTGAACCCTATAGAGTAGCAACTCCTACCAACGCTACCATTGAAACATATAAGATCCATCGAAACTGTGAGATTTCGATCAGCGACCATTCGTTCTCCGCAAATTTGATACAACTCAACATGGTCGAGTTCGACGCCATCTTAGGAATGGATTGGCTATCCAAGCACCATGCACTAGTAGATTGCCGAGGTAAGAGCGTGAAGCTCCAAACTTTCGACCAAGAAGAGCTGACCTACTATGGGAAGAACAAGGAGCGAAAGTCCCTGCTTTCTGCGGCCCAAGCATGGACAGCCATGAAGACCGGAGCAGAAGTTTTCTTGGTAATGATCCAACAAATAAAAGAAGGAGACAAGCTCAAGATAGAAGACATCCCAGTGGTTCAAGAGTTTGCAAATGTATTTCCAGATGACTTACCTGGAAAAGTGCCTGATCGAGAAATTGAGTTCGAGATCAACCTAGTGCCAGGGTCGGCTCAAATATCCAAGGCACCCTATCGAATGGCACCTGCAGAACTCAAGGAGCTCAAGGATCAACTACAGGAACTGCTGGACAAAAAGCAGATCCGACCCAGTGTGTCACCTTGGGGAGCTCCAGTCTTATTCGTCAAGAAGAAGGATGGAACTATGAGATTGTGTATCGACTACAGAGAGTTGAATAAGATCACAATCAAGAACAAGTATCCCCTTCCAAGAATTGACGACCTCTTCGATCAAATCAAGGGAGCTACAACCTTCTCCAAGCTGGATTTGAGGTCAGGCTATCACCAGCTAAAGATCAGGGAGGAGGATGTCCCTAAAACTGCATTTAGGACAAGGTATGGTCATTATGAATTCACAGTGATGCCATTTGGTCTAACCAATGCACCAGCGGCCTTCATGGACCTCATAAACCGTGTATTCAGACCATTCCTCGACAAGTCTGTGGTGGTGTTCATAGATGATATACTAGTATATTCATCAAGCGAAGAAGACCACCAGGAACATCTTCGAATTACTCTCCAGACCCTGCGAGAGAAACAACTGTACGCCAAATTCAAGAAATGTGAATTCTGGCTGAAGAGTGTGGCATTACTAGGCCATATAATTTCTGAAGCTGGAGTATCAGTAGACCCAAAGAAGGTAGAAGCCATAATGAACTGGCCTGCACCTAAGACGGTGATAGAGGTTAGAAGTTTCTTGGGGTTGGCCGGCTACTATCGAAAGTTTGTAGAAGGCTTCTCTTCTATAGCCTTGCCACTCACTAAACTCACCCAGAAGAACTCCAAGTTCAACTGGAACGAAGAGTGTGAGACAAGCTTCGAGACTCTGAAAACGAAGCTCGCATCTGCCCCTGTTCTGACGTTACCCATAGGGGACAAAGGCTTTACCATCTACAGCGATGGCTCGAGCTGTTAAAGGACTACGACTTAACGATCAACTACCACCCAGGAAAAGCAAATAAGGTGGCCGATGCGCTAAGCTGGAAGAATATGAACAAGGTGATACTATCTTCAATCTCAGCCCAACCGTGCCTTAAAGAATTGATCAAGCTAAAACAAGATCAAGACCCCGATTTAATGAGGCTGAAAGAAAAGATCAAGGAAAGGGAATCGCCTGATTTCCGAACAGACCAAGATGGGATCCTTTGGATGAACGGACGACTATGTGTACCCGACGTCAATAACCTCCGTCAAGAAGTGATGTCGGAAGCACATAAGTCCAAATTCTCAATCCACCCGGGGAGTACAAAGATGTACAGAGATTTGAAAGGACACTTTTGGTGGAATGGGATGAAAAGATATGTTGCTGATTTTGTTGCAAGATGCCATGTATGCCAACAAGTCAAAGCCGAACATCAAAGACCTGGAGGATTGTTACAACCACTAGATATTCCAGAATGGAAGTTGGTCTACCAAAGACAAGACTAGGCCACGATGGAATATGGGTAATCGTGGATAGGCTAACAAAATCCGCGCATTTTCTGCCTGTCCGAATGAACTATGGGTTGGAGAAAGTACATGGACAACATCGTCAGGCTGCACGGAGTTCCAACAAGCATCCTGTCAGATAGGGACCCAAGGTTCGTATCTCATTTCTGGAAGAGCTTCCAAGAAGCCATGGGAAGCAAGGTTACTCTCAGTACTGCTTATCATCCACAAACAGATGGTCAAACTGAGAGGACCATCCAGACTCTAGAAGACATGCTGCGGACTTGCACATTGGACTTCGGTAGCAACTGGAGCGAACATCTACCCCTAATAGAGTTCGCGTACAACAATAGCTACCACAGCAGCATAGGGATGGCACCATATGAAGCCCTTTATGGACGGAAATGTCGATCACCGCTATATTGGGATGAGGTCGGAGAGAAGGCTATCACAGGACCTGAGCTCGTTCAAGAGACAGTGAAAAAGGTAGCCATTATCAAGGAGAGACTGAAGGCAGCCCAGGATCGACAGAAGAGCTGTGCAAATCTAAAGAGAAGACCTTTGGCATTCGAGGTAGGTGAAAAAGTGTACCTTAAGGTCTCACCAATGAAAGGAGTAGTCCGATTCGATAAGGCCGGAAAGCTAAACCCCCGGTATGTCGGACCCTTCGAGATATTGGAAAAAGTAGGAACACTTGCCTACAGACTGGCCTTACCGCCCAGTATGTCGAGAATCCATAATGTCTTCCATGTTTCTCAACTAGGGAGATATATCTCAGATTCTAGCCATGTTCTTGATGAAGGGCCACTCCTTGTGGAAGGAAATCTGACCCAAGGACTGAACTATGAAGAAGTCCCGATTAGAATCGTGGACAGAAAGGACCAGGTACTCCGACGAAGAACGATCCCTTATGTCAGGGTCCAGTGGTCCAACCACACCGAAAGAGAAGCCACCTGGGAGGTGGAAGAAAAGATGCGAAGCCAATATCCCTACCTTTTCGACGACGAAGGTGACCAAAGTTTCGAGGACGAAACTTCTTTTAAGGAGGGAGGAATATGAAAACACGAAAATTTAACTACAAAAAAAAAAAAATCTTTTCCTGCTGGTCGAAAATCAGCAGGTGGTCGAAATTCAGCAGTTGATGGCGCGAGAGTGAAACGCCGCCGTTTCATGGATCAGCAGATGCGCGAGTTTAGAGTGACCAGCTGCTGGTTTGGGGTCGAAGAAGTGGAGCGACGTCGTTTCGTTAAGTTGAAACGCTGCGTTTGAGTGTGTCGTATGGAACCAGCAGCAAGGGTTTTATTGGGAGAAATTAGCACGAGGCCTGCTGATCGCTAATTCAGCAGTTGGTGCTGAAAGTTAGCAATAGCAAAACGATGTCGTTTGAATAAGTCGATACGACAGCGTTTCGCCTTCACGCTAAAGATTCAGCAGATGTGACTTAACTCTAAGGATCAGTCGTTGAGTTTGAAAACAAATCAGTTTGACCAACAAAGAATTCAGCAGTTGGACTTTTAGCAAGGCAAATCCAACAGCTGACGACTTAGCGAAGCAATTCCAGCAGCAACGATCAAGCAGTGACAACTCAGCAGCGATGCAAAATCAGCAACAACGCAAATTCAGCAGAGGCGACTTCATCTTCTCCACGATCCAGGTTCTTCTACGCGAAGCAAGATTCTTCGTACAGAAAGCTTCGCCATGGAAATTCGAAAAGATTCCTCACGCGTACAAAGGCAAATTTCGCGCAGTAACCGTTGAGTTGAGAGAAGTAATGGACAATTAAAACTCGTAAATCATGCGCGCGTAACAGTCGACGTAATGATAGGGAATTAAGAGCCTTTAATGGCGGACGCTCGAATTCCTCACCTCTGCGCCTATAAGTACCAGAGGACAACCACATAATTCCTCACACCACTCGAAATTCTCAGTCAGAAAAACAGCAGTTTTGCACGCCAAAGGTCTGCGAAATTTCAGCAGAATTCTTAGCCAAAGTTCTGTGCAAGCGACGGTTCAGCAGGTGCGGGACTTAGTAAGAATTCGTGCAAGCGAATTACTGCCAGACTTTGTTTAAACAGCAGGATTCGTGCTACCAGACTTCACACCAGATTCCTCACAAGAGCCAAGCACCTCCGCGATTTAGGAAGACCAGATTTCAGGCTTCGTCCAGTGCACGTAAAACCAGACTTTGAAATTGGTAAGTGGGCTTTTGCTAATATGTATTTCGTTGGCTATATTATATATATTCATTTCGAGAGTTCAAGTTCTCCGTCTACTGTTCGAGCACCTTTGGTTCAGATTGGTTTATCTCATTCAAACTCCGCTCGCACTGATTTTTGCTTTCGTTATATGGGTCTAAGAAATATTTCGGATTTCTGGGGTTACTTTGTGTAACTAATGGCCTCGACCCCTTAGAGGAGCAAAACTTAGGGACTGATCAGTAAACCATAGACACGATTCCGTCGTTATATGGGTTTATGGAATATTTCGGATTTCTGGGTTACTTGGTGTAACTAATGGCCTCGACCCCTTAGAGGAGCAAAACTTAGGGACTGATCAGTAAACCATAGACACGAAGTAATTATCAGTGTTATCTGTCAGGCTATCTGTCACGCTATGCTAGTTATGCTATGCTATGCTCTGTTATGCTATGCTTTGCTCTGTTATGCTATGCTCTGTTCTGTCTAAGCTCTATTTTGAAATCTGTTGTTCCGTATATGTATAAGTATATTTTGTATGCTCGAATGGTATCCCCCACTTGCTGAGTGTTTCCCCAAACACTCACCCTTTACTTCTCCACCCAGATAAGATTGAATAGCAGGTAGAAGAAGAAGAGCAAGAACAATTCTCGGGCTGGTGAAGATTCAGATTTCCGTTTAATTATGTATTTTTCGCTTCCGCATTCTGTTATTCAAATTTTATTTTCAGATGTAAAAACGATCATATTTCGATTATTAATAGACTGGTTTGAGCTATGCTATGATGGCTTAATGTTTTACAATTTTCATAATTGTTTAATATTGCCGATGTCATGAGTCTCGGTCTCGGGGCGTGACATGTTGATTTCCAGCTGAATTGTTGTGCCTTGATTACCGATGATTCTTGGTACCCCTCATGCATTGCACGACATGATATGTTACATGTTTTATCTGATAGCTATTTTATGTTGCTCTTCGTACTGAGGTTTGACCTCGTTTGTTTTCCCTTGGGGCTGCTTTGGCCGTGTGTTGGTCATTGCAGGTTTTACAGGTAGATCAGCTGGTGGAGCCCCGTGGGTGTCGAGTGTCCCAGTTATATAAATGTTGTATCGAGTCATTGCCAGGGGATGGATGTAACGCCCAGAAATCCTGATTACGTGAGAATGAGTGCATGACTAGGGGGAAAATTAGTTTTTTTAGAAATTATATGCCATTTTATGTGATTACGTGATAATTTTGTGTTTTAAGATGCTCATGTAATTTTATTAGCCTGTTTGAGTTCCAGACGCGTGGACGAGATTGGGGACGGCCGAGGTGAAAGTTTATTTGAAATTTTTAAGCTCTCATATTTCTAAGAAATTTTTTTTTTTTTTTAGCAGTATTTACGAAAAATAGGATTTTTATGCATATTTGTCAAGGGGAACCCGTTTTTCGCCTATACGGGATATTTTAATGAGATTTACTACATTTTAAAAAATTAGAGGATTATATATTACGAAAATTAGAGGTTTAAAGTTTAATATTTGAGTTTAATTAACATTTTTAAGTACTGGGGGCTAAGGAAGGAAAAAACTCTCTTAATTTCCTAATTTATTATCCTTGGAGGGGTCTTTTAGAACACATCTCATTCTCCTAAACATAATTTCGAAAACCCTAGCTCCCTACTCCTTCCTCACGCCGTCACCATCCCCCTTGGACGATCTTCATCAATTTTCATGGTGGTCTCAAGGTTTGATCGCCCCATCTCGAGTCCTCCTTCCCGGTAACGCGTAGTCTACGTAATTATCCAAAAAGGCACGCTCTAATATTCCTTTTTCTCACCATTTAATCATATTATACTTTTTATAAATGATGTTTCATGATTTGTATGCGTGTTGTCATGATATATTATTGTTGTTTACGATTCATGCATGTATCACGATTTTACCACTCATATGACTTATTTCTTTGATGTGCTCGGTCATGGACGGTTCAAAGGGCTAGAGTTCGAGTCAAGGGTGGTCCGTGGTGGTCCAAGGAGGAGTAAGGGTGGTTCGTCGAGCCAAGGACCGAAGCATGGCCTCGTATCTCGTGCGTGGCTTGGCGGTCCTCTTTGCGTTCGTCGGCCGTGAGTTGCAGCCCATGGCTCGAACCATGGCTCGGTCTAGAGGGACGGCCAGACCTAGGGATGGTCCTGCTGGCGGGGCTCTGGCCAAGGGTGGCCGGAGCAGCGCGGCCGAACGGCTGAATGTCGCGGGCATGGGAGGCTTGCGGCGCTAGGGTTTGTGAGGGTTGGTCTGTTCGGTTGGGATGGTTGGGTCGGTCCAACTGGATCGGGTCGGGTCAAATAAATTTAAGTTGGCTCCGAGTTATCTTATTTCTGGATCGGGTATTTTTATTTTTAAGTAAGAGTCCGATTTTACGCGTAAAGGGTCAATTATTTTAAGTCAACTTTTAAAGTCAAAATTGTCATTTATTTATGGTCTAATAAGTTGTATAAAATTTTAAAGTCTGATTTTAGTCAGTGGGACTATTATCTTGTAAAATTTTAATGTCTGATTTCTATGTTACAGGACCAAGTACTTTTACCAATTTTGAAATGTAATTTTTAGTTTAATGGGCTAAGTTGAGGTTTGGGTTAAGTTAAATCTTAAGATCGTAAGTACTTTTACTGGGGTCCACCAGTACTGTTCGTGAAGAAGAAAGATGGCAGTATGGGTTGTGCATCGACTATCGGGAGTTGAACCGAGTTACAGTGAAGAACAAGTACCGACTCCTGAGGATCGAGGATTTGTTTGATCAGTTACAAGGAGCTTCGGTTTCTCCAAGATTTATTTGAGATCTGGTTACCATCAGTTGCAGGTTAGAGAGGAGGACGTGTCCAAGACTAAACTTCGGACGCGTTACGGCGACTACGAGTTTTTGCTGATGCCGTTTGGACTAACGAATGTCCCAAAGATTTTCATGGATTTGATGAACCGGGTCTTCAAACAGTACTTAGACCAGTTCATCATCGTATTCATTGACGACATCTTAGTCTACTCTAGGAGCTTAGAGGAGCATAGACAGCATTTGCAGACCGCACTACAGACGTTGAGAGAGCACAGATTGTTTGCTAAGTTCAGCAAGTGATAGTTTTGGCTTGAGCAGGTTGCGTTTTGGGGCATATCATTTCTAGAGCTGGGATTTCACTCGACCCATCGAAGGTGGAGGCAATACAGAATATGAGGATTCCAAAGAATGCAGCAGAGATTCGTAGTTTCTTGGGTTTAGCCGAATACTACCGCAAGTTCATCAAGGGATTCTCTTCGATTTCAGTGCCCTTGACAGCCCTGACCATGAAGAATGCGAAATACGTGTGGAGTCCTGAGTGCCAGAGGATCTTAGATCAGTTGAAAGAGGCCCTCACTTCAGTGCCAGTCTTAGCGATGCGAGTGGAGCAAGAGGAGTTTGTGGTGTATACAGATGCTTTCCTGAGAGGTTTAGGCGCAGTTTTGATGCATGGTGGCAGAGTCATTGCGTATGCATCGAGACAGCTGAAGAGTTATGAGCAGAATTATCCGAGGCATGATCTGGAGCTTGCAACAGTAGTGTTCGCACTGAATATTTGGAGACACTACTTGTACGGTGAGAAGTGTCAGATTTACACCGACCATAAGAGCCTCAAGTACTTCTTCACCCAGAAGGAGCTGAATATGATGCAGCGCAGATGACTGAAGTTGGTTAAGGACTATGATTGTGACATAAGCTACCATCCGGGTAAAGCCAATGTGGTTGCCGATGCTTTGAGCCGGAAGACTTTGGTGGTGGCATGCTTATCAGTCGAGCGGCCACTACAGGCTGAGATTTAGAGATTCGGATTGGAGTTTTATTAAGGGGGCTGTGCACCGAGGCTAGCAGCGCTCACAGTTAAGCCGACTCTTCCAGATCAGATTAGGGACGGGCAGGCCACTGACGAGCAGTTGCAGCAGTGGAGACAGAGAGATGAGACTGGAGGCCGGGCCTTGTATACAGTTGAGGATGGGATCACTCGTTTCAGGCCTATGCATTGACGTACTCCATTCACCCAGGGAGTACAAAGATGTACAGAGATTTGAAGACTCTTTACTGGTGGCCAGGGATGAAGAAGGACATTGGGTGATTTTTATCCGAGTGTTTGACCTGTCAGCAGGTAAAGGCAGAGCACCAGCGACCAGCAGGGTTATTACAGCCGCTCCGTATTCCTGAGTGGAAGTGGGAGAACATTATGATGGATTTTGTGGTTGGATTACCCAGGAATCCCAGAGATACACGGTGATTTGGGTGATTGTGTGCATTTCCTACCGATTAAGACCACTTTCACCTTGACGCAATACGTAGAGCTTTACATTAGAGAGATTGTTAGGCTGCATGGCATACCTGTCTCTATTGTGTCAGATCGGGACACCAGATTTACATCTGCATTTTGGAGGAGCTTACACGCCGCATTGGGGAGTAAGCTATCATTCAGTACAAATTTTCACCCTTATAAAGATGGCCAGTAAGAGAGAGTCATTTAGATTCTGGAGGATTTGCTGAGAGAATGTAAGATAGATTTTCAGGGTACGTGGGATTCTACATTGCCTTTGGTGGAGTTCACGTACAATAATAGCTTTCAGGCGTCGATTGGGATGGCTCCCTATGAGGCTCTGTACCGGAGAAGATGTAGGTCTCCCGTGCACTGGGATGAGGTTGGCGAGAGAGTATTGACTGGGACAGAGCTAGTGCAGCAGACAACAGGCATTGTGACCAGGATACGAGATTGGATGAGGACAGCCCAAAGTCGTCAGAAGAGTTATGCCGATTGTAAGATAGATTTTCAGGGTACGTGGGATTCTACATTGCCTTTGGTGGAGTTCACGTACAATAATAGCTTTCAGGCGTCGATTGGGATGGCTCCCTATGAGGCTCTGTACCGGAGAAGATGTAGGTCTCCCGTGCACTGGGATGAGGTTGGCGAGAGAGTATTGACTGGGACAGAGCTAGTGCAGCAGACAACAGGCATTGTGACCAGGATACGAGATTGGATGAGGACAGCCCAAAGTCGTCAGAAGAGTTATGCCGATTGTAGACGACGAGATCTGGAGTTGGCCGTAGGGGATCACGTATTCGTGAGGATATCGCTCATGAAGGGCATGATGGGTTTTGTTCGAAGAGGCAAGCTCAGTCTGAGATTCATTGGACCATTTGGGATATTCGAGAGGGTCGGTACGTTCGCGTATTGGGTAGCACTACCACCCAATCTGTCAGCAGTTCATAATGTGTTCCATTTTTCGATGCTTCGAAAGTATGTCCCAAATCCGTCGCATGTGTTAGACTTTGAGCTGCTTCAGTTAGGACAAGATCTATCATTTGAGGAGCGACCAGTTCAGATCTTGGAACGAGAGGAGCGCATACGTAGAGCGCGGTGTATTTCGATGGTCTAGGTCCGGTGGCAGAATCACTTAGAGGGATGAGGCTACCTGGGAGACCGAGGCCGATATGCGGACGCGTTATCTAGAGCCCTTCGGTACATAACTTAATTTCGGGGACGAAGTTTCTATAAGGGGGGAGAGTTGTAATGCCCAGAAATCGATTATGTGGGAATAAGTGCATGACTAGGGGAAGTTAGTTTTTTTAGAAAATTATATGTAATTTTATGTGATTACGTGATAATTTTGTGTTTTAAGATGCTCATGTCATTTTATTAGCCTGTTGAGTTTCGGACGCGTGGACAAGACTGGGGACGACCGAGGTGAAAGTTTATTTGAAATTTTTTAATCCCTCATATTTCTAAGAGCAAAATTCATTATTTTAAGCAGTATTTACGAAAAATAGGATTTTTATGCATATTTGTAAAGGGAAACCCATTTCCTCCTATACGGGCTATTTCAATGAACTTTACTACATTTTAAAAATTAGAGTAGTATATATTACGAAAATTAGAGGTTTAAAGTTAAAGTTTCGAGTTTAACTAACATTTTTATGTACTGGGGGCTAAGGAAGGAAAAACTCTTTTAATTTCCTAATTTATTATCCTTGGAGGGGTATTTTAGAACACATCTCATTCTCCTAAACAATTTTCAAAAACTCTAGATCCCTCCTCCTTCCTCACGCTGTCACCCTCCCCCTTGGCCGATCTTCATCAATTTTTCGTGGTGGTCTCAAGGTTTGATCGCCCCATCTCGAGTCCTCCGTCTCGGTAACGCGTAGTCTACATAATTATCCAAAAAGTCACGCTCTATTATTCCTTTTTCTCACCATTTGAATAATATTATACTGTTTTTAAATGATGTTGCATGATTTGTATGCGTGTTGTCATGATCTATTATTGTTGTTTACGAATCATGCATGTATCACGATTTTACCACTCATATGACTTATTTCTTTGGTGTGCTCGGTCATGGACGTTCAAAGGACTGTGGTTCGAGTCAAGGGTGGTCCGGTGGTGATCCAAGGAGGAGTGAGGACGGTTCATCGAGCCAAGGACCGAAGCATGGCCGCGTCCATGCGTGGCTCGGCGGTCCTCTTTACGTTCGTCGGTCGTGAGTTGCAGGCCATGGCTCGGCCTAGAGGGACGGCCGGACCTAGGGATGGACTGTCGGCGGGGCTCCGGCAAAGGGTGGCCGGAGCAGCGGGGCCAAAAGGCTGAATGTCGCGGGCGTGGGAAGCTTGCGACGCTAGGGCTTGTGAGGGTTGGCCGATTCGGTTGGGTCGGGTCAGTCGAGGGTCGGGTCAAATTATTTTAAGTCGGGTCCGAGTTATTTTATTTCTGGATCGGGTATTTTTATTTTTAAGTTAAAGTCCGATTTTAAGCGTAATTGGTCAATTATTTTAAGTCAACTTTTAAAGTCAAAATTATCATTTTATTTTTGGGCCTAATAAGTTGTATCAAATTTTAAAGTCTGATTTTAGTCAATGGGACTATTATTTTGTCAAATTTTAATGTCTAATTTCTAAGTTATAGGATCGTTTTAGTCAATGGGACTATTATTTTGTCAAATTTTAATGTCTAATTTCTAAGTTATAGGATCGAGTACTTTTACCAATTTGAAATGTAAGTTTTGGTTTAATGGGCCAAGTTGAGTTTTGGGTTAAGTTACATCTTAACATCAGGTCTAGGCTTTGGTCTTAGAGTTAGTGGACTAACCACTTGAACCAATCCTTGACTGGAGGAGAAAATGTAGTAGCCCATAAATATATATTTAATTATATATGTAGCATTTTACATATATGATTATGAATTTATTTAAAGAAAATTAAATATATATTGATGGGCCTAACCTTTTTAAGTTGCATGTTTTATGACCTACACGCATCATGAAACTTTTATGAAATGTTAAGGCATGAAAGAAAAGAAAATATTTTGAGGGATTGAAGAGGTTTTTGGCAAGTAATGATGAGAGGAATCGGGATACCGGGCCTGATGAACATCTGTTAATGTTATAATGAGCTTATGGATCCATGTGTTCACGACATGGTGAAGTGGCAGCATAGATGTGTGTGGAATCTTGAGGTAAGGTCGGGTGAACCGCATCGCCACGTACGTTGGTTTTTATGATTGATAAATCGTTAATGTAATGGACCACACATCATGGATACGACTCACACGTATTTTATATTATGTTATGTTCATGCCTCATTATGTTATGATATACGATTATGTACTGTTACGACTGCTTTTGAGCCATGATTTACGATCATTCATGCATGCACGTTTCTAAGTTATTTTACGATAAGTATCTGCTTGCATGCAGTTTTATTATATGTACTTTGTTATTATCAGATAGAGAATGTTGGGCCTTTAGGCTCACTAGGTTTAAATGGTTCAGATGATTCTGCAGTTGATTTTGTCCCGACTGGTGGTGAGTACCTCTGATCTTTCGCTGCAGCTGCTACCCCGTGACCACTCAGATGTTTCATGTTGTTTTATTAAACATTTTCAGATTCCGCAACATTTATTTACACTGATTTTAAGACAGAAAGAATGATGTGATTTTTGAGATATTTATTTATTTATGTTTTTGAAGTGATGTTGAGAAAAGATTTTAATGGTTGGATTATAATTTTAAAGAATGTTTATTCCGCGTTTTATTTCAAAAAAAAAAAATTTCTAGAGTACAATTCGTTTGAGTGGACCTTGAGCCATCGGGTCCCAAAATTGCCTCCCCATCAGCAGTTGCTACTACGTTTCCCGAGTCCTTGAATTTTCCCGAGGTCTGGCTAGAAATATATGGAATTTCTTTGCCATCTAGTTCCTGAAAAATACTTGTGCAGCGAACTCCAGATCTTGAGGTCCTCAAGACGTTAAGTGTCCACTTTATGCAGGTACTCACTGGTTTAATACTTGTAGATTCTTATCTCAATTTTTATATTAACTATCTCCTTCGTAGGCGCTGGTATGGGGATGGCAAAGCCATCAACCGCCTCATCCGAGCTCATGACAAGGTTACCCTGTCTCGACGCTCTATGGATAAGGTGATCCATTACCACGAGCGGCTAATGGGACAACTCGAGGAACTATGCACCAAGAAGGACGAGGAGATGAAGGTGCTGTAGAGCTCGAGGTAAGTAGAGCTTGGGCTATACAATCTAACGAGGAGATCAAGGGTCTTCGCTCTAAGGTCAACAAGCTAAAGGAAGAGGCTGAGACCACCCTGGAGACGTGAGAAATAGAATTGTTTGTAGTCTTTGGAGTTTGAGACCCTATGCTCAGAGAAGGCTGTTGTCTACTTTGATAATGGTTTCAACGGCTGTCTAGTCCAATTCCTGGCTAATGGCTATTCGAAAGAGGAGCACCCTGCTACATTCATTGATGTTGTGCAGGAACTGGAAGATATGCCCGAGGATGGTGAAATGCCCGAAGGCGACACCTCGAAATCCCCCCTCCCCATATTTTACTTAATGTTTTGTACTTGCAATGATATTCAAATGAAATGTGCTTTTCTTCATCTTTTTTTGTTGATCTCGAGCATTGATGCAAATACATAGGCGAGTAAGACCTCCCAGAAAATAACGAATTACAGAACTGGATAACCCGATCATACAATCCTCATAAGTAGAACCAGTTCGAGAATAAGTTACTACATGGGTAGACTCTTAAGACATTTCAGGTACCAACGGTGATATGCCAATGCTCAAACATGGTTCTTTACCAATCGTCCAAGTAGCTCGAGATGTCTCACTGATGAGAATTCAGCCAATTAGCTTCGGGCTTATAGGGTTGTCATCTGAATTATTTTTTAATGAGAATTTGTTTTTAAAACATCTAGAAGATCATGTATGTTCTTGGGTAGGGCTGCTACACGAGATGGTTTTGCCAATAGGAATTGTTCTTTTTTAATGCCGAGTAGGTCGAACTTACTCTCGCGTGGGGCTGCTACCCGAGATGCTTTTGCCAATAAGAATTGGGTTTTTTTAAATCCGAGCAGGTCGGGCTTAGTGCCAACAAGAGTTGAGATTTTTTAAATTCCGAGCAGGTCCGACTTACTCTTGGGTAGGGCTGCTACTCAAGATGCATTTGACATTATGAATTGGGTTTATTTAAATTCCGAACATGTCGGTCTTACTCGCAGGTAGTGCTGCTGCCCAATAATTTTGCCAATAAGATTTTGACTTTATTTAAATGCTGAGCAGGTCGGGCTTTATAATTGTACTCAGGTAGCTTCTACCCGAGTCAGATACCAAACTTTCTTGAGAACTTTCGATTCATGAGATAACATTTTTACATGGAAAGAGTTAGGCATAATATCTTCGAAGATGAATAATATTCCATGGTCTTCGAACTCTTTTTCTAGTGCGTCTTCAAGGTAATATGCGGTGATGACTGCTTTTTCCACAATCTTGAATGGTCCCTCGTATTTAGGATCGAGCTTTCCTCTATCCCCTTGATATTGGATTCGTTTCTTGTGAGACCCAAAAGTTGATGAGATTAATTGAGTTAATCAATCGGGTTTAACACAGACCATATTTGGCTTGAACAGATTTTGGATGAGCCAGCTTTGAGTTGGTATGCTTGGCTTAGTTCGGGTCCGTATAAGTCCTTGAAACAGATCTTGAGAGTTGGAGATTTCCCGCGGGAACGGTTCAGATTGAGCGTTGGTCAGCACTGGGTGCTCGCGTTCAGTTTTGGCGATGGAATCTGATATCACGGGTGTTCAGAGGTGATCTAGCGTGTTTCTGTAGCGAGTAACTAAACTAAGTCGTTTGGATTAGTTGGAACGACAGTGTTTTGGCTTAGCGGGAGAGACTCATATGTGAGAAGCGGTAGCCTTCAGATTTTGATAGAATCTGATTGTTGCGATGTGATATGTTTAGCATTTCAGATTTGAGTAGCGGGTTTCGTGTCCAGATGCGAGTGTGGATTCTATGAGACGTCGTTTGGGTAAGTCGGGATCTGTTTTGACATAGAGTCAGATCTGATGTGAGATTCAGATACGAGTGGGGAATCAGTTTTGAGATTTAAGTTGTCGGTAGGTACTGTTCATCATATTTGAGCAGATTTGACCTTTAAGTAGAGGACTTGCCTTCGTTCTTTATTATTCAGCTTATACACTTAGAATATTCCCCGATAGTCCCGTCACGATACCCTAGCTAAAATTCACCGAACCTTATCTTCTCCGATTGCCGATGATAGACAGCTCCGACGGAAGTAAGAGTGGTAGCGCTGAACTCCTCTTGCTAAGACGCTTCGTTTGGTACAGCTTTTGGAAGCATGCGTGAAGCTGGAGAGGTGTGCGAAGACATCTCCCTTCTGTAGTATGTTAGCATAAGCGTCGGCTTTTGTCTGCCGTTGAGGTAGCTTGTTGGGTGTGAGATCTGGGTTGCTCGGGACTTCGTTGTTGTAATTATAGCTCAGAAGAATTGAGGTACGGATGTGAGCTTGCTTTACAGCTGTGTATTGAGCATGAGTGATTATGCTTGCTGTTGTGTATGCTTCGTTGCTGTTGTGACTTGCTTTTATTGTGTTGTTATCTATAAGCTGTCATTGAATACACGCATTACTGCATATTGAGCTCAGATCTTGTTTAGCCGTGCCTGTTGTATTGACTGTGTGTACCGGGATGCCTGTTTTCAGGACGAGCAGGTAACTACTGTATACCCAATCTCCCTGTTGGGATTTGTTAGCCACTATGAGTGGTGTTGGTAGCTCCCACATCTCATGATTTGGGCAACAACAGGTTGAGCTGTGTTCTGCATCCGGTACCGTGTGCTGAGACGAGTGGGTAGCTCCCATATACTCACACACCCCGTGGCCATTGTTGTTCTAATGATCTGATTCATTTGTGGAGCAGCTGTGAGGAATCAGAATTTGGTTTGTGATTAATCGTAGTGATTTGGAATTAATCGCATGAATTTTGAAGGTTTTGCATGTGAAATCTGATTCCCCATTGTAATTCAGACGTTGCGCTATGGTTTAGACACCAGTCGTAGCGAATTTTTGGTAGTCAACGCGGGTCAACAGTACTGTAGCTCTCAGCTGGTGTATTTTTGAATCAGTAGAGATGACGTAAGCGTGAAGTGTTGTTATCTGCTGGCAGTAGTTGCGTTAGAAGGAGCGACCAGTCACGAGATATCTGTCGACAGATAGGATGACGTATGCTGTGCGACGTCGTTTTGATAAGTTGAAACGCTACGTTTTGAGTGTTGCGTCTGGTACCAGTCGCGAGAGTATTGTTGCGAGGAATGCGTTGCGGCTGGGTGACCAGCTGTTGGCAGCAATGCTTACGTAACCATTACGACGTCGTTTAGATTAGTTGACGCGTCGTAGTTTTGTGTAATTACGCGAGATCAGTCACTGATGGGTTTTTGAAGAGATCTGTTACCAGCTTTTGGTTGCTTCACAAGAGATATCTGTTGTCATTTGGTGAAGCTTTGCGACGTCGTTTGAGTTAGTTGGAACGGTGTCGTTTTGATGTTCTTTTGAGAATACAACGATTGGTTGTTGCGACTGGTTTTGTTGAGAGAAAATGCTGGTTACTGTTATAAGATTTCTATTGTAGCATTTCTCAACGACTGATTAGAGGAACAACAGCTGGTGGATTTAGAGATATATATATATAGAAGTGTTGATCGACACTTAGAAATATTTTAGAACCCGATATTTCTTATCTCCTTTCTCAAACCCTCGAATAGCTACTGTTCACCGTTACTTTTATTCCATCAATTACTGTCGTTCTCCGCCGATGATTTGAGTGATTTTGGTGGCGCTGGATTCGTTGTGAGTTGCTCTTTCGATTGCTACCCATTTGAAGCCCTGAATCAACGTTGGAGAAGAAGTGCGAAGTTGCCGTGTCCTCGTACAGAGAAATTCGTTGGTTCTTCTGCTGGTTTGAGTTTCTGGATTTGAGGTTCTGGACAGCTTATTCCAGGGTTTAGGATATCAGGTGAAAGCTGGTTTGCACTGTTGGTATTGCCGTGCTTTTGAAGAGTCTATTGAGTTAGAATTCAGTCGTTGAAGGTACGAATTGAGCAGATTTAACAGCTTTGAGCGTGGACATGGCTGTGATCGATGTTATGAACTTGCTGATCTGATTATGTGAATTTATGTGGCAGAATGTTGAATTGTTTGAATTATATATGTTGTTTCACGTAATGAATTTTATGCATTGTGCATTGATTATTGAATTGGCATTCATGCATACATATTGAGCCTGACAGATTGATTTATGACCTGATTGAGAGCCACGTTGTGACTGGCCGACTGACTTGTTGTGCCTGAAAATTCCAACGCTATCATCGGAGTGGTGACCGACTGACTTGTCGTGTCTGAAGACCACCGAGCTGTGATGGGCTGACGGGCCCTGAAGATCACGGACCGATGATTTCCACCGGCTGACTTGTTGTGCGTGGTATAGAGGCTCGATCGATATGATTGCCAGTCGACTTTCTGGTCTAGCTATCCGATCTTTGATAGCCCTCATGCATTCATAGCATTGATTTATAGCATGTTGCATGTTTAGCTGTTTAGATAGCTCTTCGTACTGAGGCTTGACCTTGTATTTGTTTTCCTGCTTTTGTGTTGTTCGGGTCTGCGTTACCTATTTTTAGGATCTTCAGGTAACAAAGCTGGACAGAGTGGAGGTTCAGCTGGTCGATCCCCATTTCCATGAGTCCCAGTTATTTTATTTATGTATCGAACCCGGGGGATGCCCCATGTCTTATGTATTTTGGGGATCTGTATTTGAATTGATAATTGTGTTACCTGTTTTATATGAGTTTGAGTCAATTCGTATTTTGATTATGAATATTTTGAATGATGTTTTAAGTTCAGGTCCAATTATATTTCGAAAATTTTTAAGCCCGATTTTTTGCTTTCGTGATTATATGCTTAATTGTGCTATTATTTGAGTAATTAGCACGGGGCCAGACATTTTTGGTATCAGAGCTTAAACTGGGATAAGATCGATTTCCTTTGATCACACTCGAGTCTAGTCACAGAGTTTTGATTTGATTTTGATTGACTCTGTGACTTATGTGATCTTTTATCTGTCTATGTGATATATCTATCTGCTGTGAGATCTTACCTCTACACTTGTTTAGATGCCGCCAAGAAGAGTAAGAGGTAGGACGGCTAGACGTACTGAGGAGGAGTCTAGGGTAGGTAGTGATGATGATGTTCATCAGGTTGAGGATGTTACTAGACAGATAGGCGGGATGGAGTTTCTCTTAGCTAGGTTTAAGCGGACGAACCCTCCGACGTTTTCTGCAGCAGAGGGTGGTGCAATGGCTGAGGCTTGGTTAGCTCAGATGGAGGAATTGTTCGATACTTTGGGGTACGCTCCTGAGAAGAGACTGAAACTGGCGGTGTTGCAGCTGAGAGACAATTCACAGCGCTGGTGGAGAGGTACTTCTCGTATCCTTCGTGATAGTGGGGCAGTGATCACTTGGGAGAGCTTATGTGATGCGTTTCGACAGTGCAATGGCTGAGGCTTGGTTAGCTCAGATGGAGGAATTGTTCGATACTTTGGGGTACGCTCCTGAGAA
This sequence comes from Dorcoceras hygrometricum, assembly GCA_001598015.1. Taxonomy (NCBI): domain Eukaryota; kingdom Viridiplantae; phylum Streptophyta; class Magnoliopsida; order Lamiales; family Gesneriaceae; genus Dorcoceras; species Dorcoceras hygrometricum. The sequence continues at coordinate 75,765 of KQ998998.1, forward strand.
GAGACTGAAACTGGCGGTGTTGCAGCTGAGAGACAATTCACAGCGCTGGTGGAGAGGTACTTCTCGTATCCTTCGTGATAGTGGGGCAGTGATCACTTGGGAGAGCTTATGTGATGCGTTTCGACAGGAGTATACCCCGGAGTCCTTCTATAACAGCCGGGAGCGGGAGTTCAATAATCTGAGACAGGGCAGCATGCAAGTGGCTGAGTATGCCCGACAGTTTTTTGCGCTTTTGGTCTATGTACCACACGTTGCCAACCAAGAGAGGACGAAGAGGAACAAGTTTTTGAAAGGCTTGAGGCCTGATTTGTACCGGATGGTTTTTTCTGGTTCGCCTGCGACCTATATTGATGCGGTGAACCGAGCAGTGGATATTGAGGAGAGTTTGATGGAGGTTGAGGCTCCGATTCAGCCGATTACTGGACGCACCTATCAGCCTGTTCAGAATGCATCGCAATCTTTCTATTCTCCTCAGGGGTCGCAGCAGCAGCAGCAATCGAACCGCCAGAGATTTCGACCTCGAGGGAAACAGTTCAAGAACAAGGCGGTTTCGAGTTCCTCTGGTTATGTGTGTTCTGGTTCTGGCAGTGGTTCTGGCAGCGGTTCTAGTGGAATGTTGTGGGGACAGTGCGGAGGAAGGCATCCGACTTCACAGTGTCGTGGAGTTCAGGGGTCCTGCCGTAACTGTGGACAGCCAGGACACTTCTTTAGAGTGTGTCCTCTGTTGAGGGGTTAGTCTTCGATTCTTTCGCAGCAGGGATTAGCTGGTGGTTCATCTCCGAGACCGCAGTTTCCTGCCCCTACTCAGCGATCTGGATTTCAGCCTAGTGGACCGTCTAGGTTTGGAGCACCTCAGAGACCTCAGTTCCAGATTCCCCAGCAGGCTCAGGCGAACGCTTTGACTAGAGAGAAGGCTGAGGAGACGCCTGGCATGGTGATTGGAGGTACATGCTTTATTTTCGATTTTCCTGAGAAAGTTTTATTTGACACTGGTGCATCACACTCCTTTATTTCTGAGATGTTTGTGTGTGAGCATGGGTTGAGTTCTTCCCCATTGCGTGATGTTGTTTCCATGTCTACCCCTGCAGGTGTGAGTCTGTGGTCCCGTGAAGTGGTGTTGGATTGTGTGCTTCGATTTGATGAGCACGTTTTGGTTTCCAATTTGATTGTTTTGGGAATGAGAGATTTTGATTGCATCTTGGGGATGGACGTGTTGTCTAGCTATAAGGCTACGGTCGATTGTTTTCATGGTGTGGTGATATTTTGCCCTGACTCGGGTGAGAAGTGGGAGTTCTACGGTGCTGATTCGCGCTCGAAGATTCCACTGGTGTCCGTCATGGGATGTTTAGCCCGCTATCGCTGGATAACGTGGGATTTATGATTTATGCGCTTGACGTTTCTCAAGAGTCGCGGTTGGAGTTGAGCGATATTCTGATCGTCAGAGAGTTTCCCGATGTGTTTCCAGATGAGATTCCTGGATTCCCTCCGAGACGTGAGATCGAATTCAGCATTGAGTTGGTGCCCGGTACTGCCTCGATTTCTAGAGCCCCTTACCATTGGCGCCAGCAGAGTTGAAAGAGTTGAAGGACCAGTTGAGAGATCTCTTGGAGAAATGCTTCATCAGACCGAGTATGTCGCCTTGGGGAGCTCCGATTCTTTTTGTGAAGAAAAAGGATGGGTCTATGAGGATGTGCGTGGATTTCCGACAGTTGAACAAAGCGACGGTGAAGAACAAGTATCCTTTGCCGAGGATTGATGACTTGTTCGATCAGTTGCAGGGATCGGTCGTTTACTCGAAGATTGATTTGCGCTCTGGTTATCACCAGTTGCGGATCAGAGATGCTGACGTGGCGAAGACAGCTTTTCGAACTCGATATGGGCATTATGAGTTCCTGGTCATGCCGTTTGGGTTGACGAATGCCCCAGCTGTTTTCATGGATTTGATGAATCGCGTCTTCAGCGAGTACATTGATCGATTCGTGATTGTCTTCATAGATGACATCCTAGTGTACTAGAGGAGCTTGAGAGAGCATAAGGAGCATCTTAGACTGGTGTTTCAGAGATTGAGAGACTCGCAATTGTACGCTAAGTTCAGCAAGTGTGAATTTTGGCTAGATCGGATTATCTTTTTGGGTAATGTGATTTTGGCGCAAGGAATTTCCGTGGAGCCGAGTAAGGTCGAAGCAGTTCTTAACTGGGAGAGACCTAGGAACGTTTCCGAGATCCGCAGTTTCTTGGGATTGGCTGGCTATTACAGGCGTTGTATCGAGAGGTTCTCTTCGATAGCCAGGCCTTTGACTCAATTGACTCAGAAGGATAAGTAGTTTGTTTGGACTGACGAGTGCGAGTTCAGTTTTCAGACGTTGAAGGAGAAGTTGAGTACCGCTCCTGTTTTGGATCTATCGTCTGGATCCGGAGGATTTGTTGTGTGCTCCGACGCTTCTCTCAATGGTTTGGGATGTGTTTTGATGCAGAACGGGTACATGATTGCCTATGCGTCTCGACAGTTGAAACCTCACAAGACGAGGTACCCTGTTAATGATTTGGAGTTGGCTGCAATAGTGTTTGCCTTGAAGATTTGGCGACATTATCTGTATGATGAAGAATTTGTGGTGTACACCGCCCACAAGAGCCTGAAATATATCTTCACGCAGTCTGATTTGAATATGAAGCAACGACGATGGATGGAATTTCTCAAGGACTTTAACTGTGAGATTCAGTATCAGCCTGGGCGGATGAACTCAGTTGCCGATGCATTGAGTAGGAAGACCCAGCCTGCGATGCTTTCGTCTTTGAGTGTCTCTAAAGTTTACGAGCAGTTGAGTACTTCTGGTTGGAGCTTCCAGCTGGGTGATCAGTACTTTATGATTTCTTCTATTCAAGTAGAACCGCAGATTGTGAGTGACATCAGGGAGGCACGGAGGACTGATCCTTATGTTCATGAGTTGAAGATTAAAGCCCGAAGTGGTCAGTCTGATGATTTCTCTGTTTCTTCGGATGGATGTCTGAGATTTCGAGGAAGATGGATGGTTCCGAACTTGATCGATTTGAAGGAAATCATTATGAATGAAGCGCATTGTAGCCAGTACAGTGTGCATCCGGGCGAGAGAAAGATGTATCATGCCTTGAAATCTCACTACTGGTGGGAAGGCATGAAGAGCGACATCTCTGGTTTTGTTGCTAGATGTTTGAATTGCCAACAGGTCAAGGCTGAGAGAATGACCTGGTGGATTGCTACAGAGTTTGGAGGTGCCTCAATGGAATTGGGAGCACATCGCCATGGACTTTGTGACTCATTTATCTCGGTCGGGTAGGGGATGCGATGCGATTTGGGTGGTGATTGATAGACTTTCGAAGTCAGCCCATTTTATTCCCTATGACGTGAGGTGTTCAATGAAGAAAATGGCGAAGCTATATATCGACCATGTGGTGAGATTGCATGAAATTCCTGTTTCGATAGTGTCCGATAGAGATCCATGATTCACTTCCCGATTTTGGAAGAGCTTGCAGGTAGCGATGGGTTCGAGATTGGCTATGAGTACAACCTATCACCCACAGACAGATGGTCAGTCTGAGCGGACCATCCAGACTTTAGAGGATATGCTGCGAGCGGTTGTGATGGATTTCAGTGGTGGCTGGTAGGATTCCTTGTCCTTGGTTGAGTTTTCATATAACAACAGCTACCAAGTGACTATCGGAATGGCTCCATTAGAAGCTTTGTATGGTCGAAAATGCAGATCTACGATTTGTTGGGAAGAAGTTGGTGAGAGACAGCTTTCTACCCCTGAATTTGTGGAGCATATGAAAGATCAGATTGATTTGATTCGAAGTAGAATGAAGGCTGCACAAGATAGATTCACTAGCTACGCTAACCGAAGGCGTCGACCATTAGAATTTGAGGTTGGAGATAGAGTATTCCTCAAAGTTTCTCCTTTCAAGAGCGTGATGTGCTTTAGATTTAAAGGCAAATTAGCTCCTAGATTCGTTGGTCCTTTTGAGATTGTCGAGCGGATTGGACAGTTGGCTTATCGATTGAGGCTGCCTAAATATTTAGCAGCGATGCATGATGTTTTTCATGTGTCAATGTTGAGAAAATATGAGCCAGATCCGTCCCATGTGTTGAGAACCGATGAAGTTGAGCTAGATTCTGCCTTGAGTTACGTTGAATATCCAGTTCAGATTTTGGATAGGAAGGAGAAGCAGCTGAGGAACAAATTAGTTCCGTTGGTGATGGTCCAATGGAGCAAGCATGGCAAAGAAGAAGCAACTTGGGAACCGGAAGAGAAGATGCAGTGCGAGTGGCCGCATCTGTTTGAGTAGACATTTTATTAGATTTTGGTTTCTGGTTATGTTATTCCCTAGTTGTCGTTTGTTGATTGCCCAGTTATCTTGAACTCTTGCGTTTGAATTCGATGAATTTCTGTTTCGTATTCTGATTGTTTGATTGATTTTCCCTGAGTTTGCCTTGATTTCGAGGACGAAATATCTTAAGGTGGGGAGAATGTGAGGAATCAGAATTTGGTTTGTGATTAATCGTAGTGATTTGGAATTAATCGCATGAATTTTGAAGGTTTTGCGTGTGAAATCTTATTCCCCATTGTAATTCAGACGTTGCGCTTTTGTTTAGACACCAGTCATAGCGAATTTTTGGTAGTCAACGCGGGTCAAAAGTACTGTAGCTCTCAGCTGGTGAATTTTTGAATTAGTAGAGATGACGTAAGCATGACGCGTTGTTATCTGCTGGCAGTAGTTGAGTTAGAAGGAGCGACCAGTCGATGGTTTGAGGAATCAGTCGCGAGATATCTGTCGACAGATAGGATGACGTATGCTGTGCGACGTCGTTTTGATAAGTTGAAACGCTGCGTTTTGAGTGTTGCGTCTGGGACCAGTCGCGAGAGTATTGTTGTGAGGAATGCGTTGCGGCTGGGTGACCAGCTGTTGGCAGCAATGCTTACGTAACCATTACGACGTCGTTTAGATTAGTTGACGCGTCGTAGTTTTGTGTAATTACGCGAGATCAGTCACTGATGGGTTTTTGAAGAGATCTGTTACCAGCTTTTGGTTGCTTCACAAGAGATATCTGTTGTCATTTGGTGAAGCTTTGCGACGTCGTTTGAGTTAGTTGGAACGGTGTCGTTTTGATGTTCTTTTGAGAATACAACGATTGGTTGTTGCGACTGGTTTTGTTGAGAGAAAAAGCTGGTTACTGTTATAAGATTTCTACTGTAGCATTTCTCAATGACTGATTAGAGGAACAACAGCTGGTGGATTTAGAGATATATATATATAGAAGTGTTGATCGACACTTAGAAATATTTTAGAACCCGATATTTCTTATCTCCTTTCTCAAACCCTCGAATAGCTACTGTTCACCGTGACTTTTATTCCGTCAATTACCGCCGTTCTCCGTCGATGATTTGAGTGATTTTGGTGGCGCTGGATTCGTTGTGAGTTGCTCTTTCGATTGCTACCCATTTGAAGCCCTGAATCAACGTTGGAGAAGAAGTGCGAAGTTGCCGTGTCCTCGTACAGAGAAATTCGTTGGTTCTTCTGCTGGTTTGAGTTTCTGGATTTGAGGTTCTGGACAGCTTCTGCCGTGGTTGAGGATATCAGGTGAAAGCTGGTTTGCATTGTTGGTATTGTCGTGCTTTTGCAGATTTTGTTGAGGTAGAATTCAGTCGTTCAAGGTACGAATTGAGCAGATTTAACAGCTTTGAGCGTGGACATGGCTGCGATCGATGTTATGAACTTGCTGATCTGATTATGTGAATTTACGTGGCAGAATGTTGAATTGTTTGAATTTTATATGCTGTTTCACGTAATGAATTGTATGAATTGTGCATTGATTATTGAATTGGCATTCATGCATACATATTGAGCCTGACAGATTGATTTATGACCTGATTGAGAGCCACGTTGTGACTGGCCGACTGAATTGTTGTGCCTGAAAAGTCCAACGCTATCATCGGAGTGGTGACCGACTGACTTGTCGTGTCTGAAGACCACCGAGCTATGATGGGCTGATGGGTCCTGAAGATCACGGACCGATGATTTCCATCGGCTGACTTGTTGTGCGTGGTATAGAGGCTCGATCGATATGATTGCCAGTCGACTTGCTGGTCTAACTATCCGATCTTTGATAGCCCTCATGCATTCATAGCATTGATTTATAGCATGTTGCATGTTTAGCTGTTTAGATAGCTCTTCGTACTGAGGCTTGACCTCGTATTTGTTTTCCTGATTTTGTGTTGTTTGGGTCTGCATTACCCATTTGCAGGATCTTCAGGTAACCAAGCTGGAAAGAGTGGAGGTTCAGCTGGTCGATCCCCATTTCCATGAGTCCCAGTTATTTCATTTATGTATCGAACCCGGGGGATGCCCAGTGTCTTATGTATTTTGGGGATCTGTATTTGAATGGATAATTGTGTTACCTGATTTATATGAGTTTGAGTCAATTCGTATTTTGATTATGAATATTTTGAATGATGTTTTAAGTTCAGGTCCAATTATATTTCGAAAATTTTTAAGCTCGATTTTTCGCTTTCGTGATTATGTGCTTAATTGTGTTATTATCTTGAGTTATTAGCACGGGGCCTGACAGCAGTTGTTGAGATCTTTCGGGTCCCAACCTTCGGTTGTATCCTAATTCATGCATATCATTTGCACATTGCTTGTTGCTTTCCGTTAGCTGTTTTTCAGTTGCTCTCCGTACTGGGGTTTGACCCTATGTCCCTCTGGGGCTTGGTTTGTTTCTTTGCCTATTTGTTGTTCAGTTTACCATGGTTACTCAGCTGGTCGTGGAGTTTACCGACTGCTGGTGACCCAGGAGGAGGTTAGAGTGTCCCAGTTAGTATAGTATTTATATATATATCAGTACTGTTAGCCGAGGGATGCCCTGTGTTTTGTTGTACCCAGTGGTTTTCAGGTGTTCTTGTATTTTATATCATGCTGTACGGTTGTACTGAGTGATTGTAAACTGGGATATTTTGAGTATTGCATAAATTATACTATCTTTCAGTCAGGCCAAAAGCAAAAATTTAGCCACTATTTTGAATGCTTTCGCTATTGTTTGCATGGTAAAACCTGTATTTGTGCACGAGGCCTGACATTTTTGGTATCAGAGCTTAAGCTGGGATAAGCTCGATTTCTTTGATCACACTTGAGTCTAGGCACAGTGTTGTTTGTTGCATGTGCTTGACTATGTGGCTTATGTGCTATGTGATATATTTGTTGCTGTGTGATCTTACCCTCTTAGTGCCTTCATAGATGCCGCCTAGACGTTGGGGTAGAGGTAGAGGGCAGTTTCAGGAAGAGTACGAAGGTCAGAACAAGGAAGTGAAGCGTAGTATTCCTCGTCGTGGACGTGGTAGACAGGTTGAGATTGAGGTAGATGAGCTGGCAGCCCGAACTTGTGATGCCGAGGTTTCAATAGATGAACCCTCAGACGTTTAACAGTGATGAGCCTAGTTCCGATACAGAGTCCTAGTTGCAGCATATTGTAGGGTTGTTCGACCGTGTCAGGTTTGATGATGAGCGTAGGTTGAGTCTGGCTACATTTCAGTTGAGGAGAGGTGCCGAGCGTTGGTGGAGAGGCGCTTCGAGGACTCTTGAGGAGACAGATGTAGGGATTACGTGAAACAGCTTTTGTACTGCCTTTTGTCAGGAGTACGTTCTGGAATCCTTTGTGAATGCCAGGGAGCACGAGTTTGATAACCTGGTGCAGTGGACTATGTCCGTGGGAGAGTAGCCCGGAGATTTTCTTCTCTTCTTGCGTATGTTCCGCATGTTTCTGGCCGAGAGAGGTCGAAGAGGAACAATTTCTTGGAGGGACTCAATGAGGAGTTGTATTCTTTGGTGTTGGCAGGTTCACCGACGGGTTATGCTGATGCGGTGGACAAGGCTATGGATATTGAGGAAGGACTGCAGAACCGTAGGTATCGTGTTAGGCCTCAAGTGGTGCAAGGTAACCGTCCCGTGGTTCCTAGGGTGCAACCTACCCATTCTGTGCAGTCATCCTAGCCACCCCAGTAGCAAGTAGCCCAACAGTCTGGACATCAGAGGTTTAGACCTCGTGGTCGTCAGTTCAAGAAGAAGTCTGGTTCTAGTTCTTCTGGCTCGGGTAGTTCTAGCAGTGGCAGTTGTTCCAAGGTCGAGTATTGTGTCCAGTGTGGAGGAAAGCATCCTACAGCGCAGTGTGTAGGTGTGCAAGGTTCGTGCAACATCTGCGGACAGTATGGACACTTTGCGAGAGTGTGTCCTTTGTCTGGATCACAGCAAACTGCTGCTCGCCCAACAGTCTGGACATCAGAGGTTTAGACCTCGTGGTCGTCAGTTCAAGAAGAAGTCTGGTTCTAGTTCTTCTGGCTCGGGTAGTTCTAGCAGTGGCAGTTGTTCCAAGGTCGAGTATTGTGTCCAGTGTGGAGGAAAGCATCCTACAGCGCAGTGTGTAGGTGTGCAAGGTTCGTGCAACATCTGCGGACAGTATGGACACTTTGCGAGAGTGTGTCCTTTGTCTGGATCACAGCAAACTGCTGCTCCACCGCAGGGTCGAGGTGGATCGTCTAGGGATCGTTCTTTTCCTGCTCCGCAGCAGAGGTTGGGAGAGCCTCAGTACAGGCCGTTTCAGCAGCCTGGTCCTTCGTGGTTTGGATAGTCTTCCCAGCCCCAGTTTTCAGGACCTCAGTTTGCCCAGGTGAATGCCATGACGCGAGAGCAAGCGGAGGGCACGCCAACAGGAGTGATCGCAGGTAATTGTTTTGTTTTTGAGTTTCCTGTGCGTGTGTTATTTGATACAGGAGCATCACATTCGTTCATTGCTGATGCATTTGTGGTTGAGCATGTTTTGCATACCACTACCTTGTGTAGTGTTGTGTCTGTAGCGACTCCTGCCGGTGCGAGCCTGTACTCCCAAGAGATTTTGTTGAATGGTATTCTTAGGTTTGGTGAGAATGTGTTGTTAGCCAATCTGATGAAACTTGTGATGTGGGATTTTGATTGCATAGTGGGAATGGATGTGTTGTCTGTTTATAGAGCCATCGTGGATTGTTTCCATGGATTTGTGCGCTTTAGGCCTCAGTATGGAGAGAAGTGGGACTTTTATGGCCTAGATTCCCGATCGAAGATTCCTTTAATCTCTGCAATGGAGATGTTTAGCCTGTTTTCGTTATAGAATGCTGGATTTATGATCTATGCTTTGGATGTGTCTTCTCCTTCGCGTGTAGAGCTTAGCGACGTTCTCGTTGTTCGAAATTTCCCTGATGTGTTTTCGGAGGAGATTTCTGGCTTTCCTCCGAGGAGGGATATAGACTTCAACATTGAGTTGGTACCTGGTTTACAGCTCCTATCTCGCGAGCTCCGTATCTTTTAGCACCTGCTGAGTTGAGGGAGCTTAAGGTTCAGCTTAGCAATTTGCTGGAGAACGGATTCATTAGATCTAGCATGTCACTGTGGGGAGCGCCTATCTTGTTTGTAAAGAAGAACGATGGATCGATGAGGATGTGCATCGACTTTAGACTGTTGAATAAGGAGACAGTAAAGAATAAGTACCCTTTGTCGAGGATCGATGACTTGTTTGATCAGCTCTAGGGTTCGGCTGTATTTTCTAAGATCGATCTGGTTCGAGGACCATCAACTGCACATTCGAGAGCAAGATTTTGCGAAAACTGCTTTTCATACGAGGTATGGGCATTATGAGTTTTTAGTTATGCCTTTTGGATTGACGAATGCCCCTGCAGTTTTCATGAATTTGATGAATCGAGTCTTTAGAAAGTTCATCGATCAGTTTGTGATTGTGTTCATCGATGACATTTTGGTGTACTCTAAGACTTTTGTGCTGAACAAAAAACATTTGAAGTTGGTTATTCAGACGCTTCGAGACTCGCAGCTGTATGCTAAGTTTTCCAAGTGTGAATTTTGGTTGGATAGAGTTGTGTTTCTGGGTCATGTCATTTCAGCTGCAGGTATTTCTGTGGATCCCAGTAAGGTAGAGGCTGTCAATAATTGGGAGCGCCCCAAGAATGTTGCTAAGATTCATAGTTTATTGGGTTTGACTGGCTATTATAGTAGTTTTATAGAGGGATTTTCTATTATAGCTAAGCCTATGACGCAGTTGACTCAGAAAGATAAGAGGATTGTTTGGACTGAGCAGTGTGAGAACAACTTTCTGTTGCTCAAAGAGAAGCTAACTTCTGCACCTGTGTTAGCTTTTCCGTGTGGTTCATGTGGTTTTGTGGTTTGTGCGGATGCTTCCTTGAATGTATTGGGTTATGTGTTGATGCAGCATGGTCGAGTCATTGCGTATGCCTCTCGTCAGTTGAAACCGCATGAGACTCGTTACCCAGTTCATGATTTAGAATTGGCAGCAGTAGTTTTTGCATTGAAGATTTGGCGCCACTATCTGTATGGAGAGCGGTTTGTGGTGTATTCAGACCACAAGAGCCTTCAGTATCTATTTTCTCAGTCATATTTGAACATGAGACAGCGTAGAGGATGGAGCTGCCTAAGGATTTTGATTGTGAGATCCAATATCAGCCTGGGAAGATGAATGTAGTTGCTGATGCATTGAGCAGAAAGGCTCAAGTGGCAATGCTGGCTTCGTGCAGATTTCGAAGGTCCATGAGCTCTAAGCACTAATAGTTGGAGGTTTTACCCAGCTGAGGATTTTGTTGTGGTGTCTTCTTTTCAAGTTGAGCCACAGATTGTTGTGAGCATTAGAGCAGCTCAGAGGACTGATCCATCTATCCATGAGTTGCAGCTGAAGGTGAGAGCTGGACAGATTGAGGGTTATTCTGTCTCGTCTGATGGTTGTTGAGGTTTCGTGGCAGGTTGGTTTTGCCAAATCTGGTTGATTTAAAGGAAGAGATCTTAAGAGAAGCGCACTGTAGTAGACACAGTGTCCATCCTGGTGCAAGGTAGATGTATCATGCCTTGAAGCAGCATTAGTGGTGGGCAGGTTTGAAGAGTGATGTTGCTGATTTTGTAGCCCGATGTCTGAATTGTCAGCAAGTCAAGGCTAAAAGAATGAGACCTGGTGATTTGTTACAAAGTTTGGAGATTCCCCAATGGAATTTGGAGCACATAGCAATTGATTTTGTTACCCATTTACCTCGTTCCAACAGAGGTTGTGATGCTGTGTGGGTGGTTATCGATAGGTTGTCGAAGTCTGCTCACTTCATTCCCTATAGCATGACGTATTCTTTGAAAAATATGGCGAAGATGTACATAGATTTCGTGGTGCGTTTGCATGGTGTGCCTGTTTCTATAGTTTCAGATCATAATCCGAGGATTACTTCCAGGTTTTCGAAGAGTTTGCAAACAGCTTTGGGTACTAGATTGGCTATGAGCACAGCGTATCATCCCTAGACAGACGGCCAAGCTGAGAGAACTATCCATATTTTAGAGGATATGTTGAGAGATGTTGTGATGGATTTTAGTGGTAGCTGGCAAGATTCGTTGTCTTTGGTTGAGTTTTCTTACAATAACAGCTATCAGGTCATGATTGGTATGGCTCCTTTTGAAGCTTTGTATGGCAGGATGTGTAGATCGCCTGTGTGTTGGGAAGAAGTGGGGGAGAAGCAGCTGTCTTCTCCAGAATCTGTACAGCAGATGAGAGATAAAGTAGATCTGATTCGCCAGCGAATGAAAGCTGCACAAGCTCGCCAAGCAAGCTATGCGAATAAGAGGCGTAGGCCTTTGGAATTTCAGGTTGGTGATCTGGTTTTCCTGAAATTTTCTCCTTTCCGCAGTGTTATGATATTTGGTCTCAAGGGAAAATTAGCTCCTCGTTATGTTGGACCATATAGGATCTTAGAAAGGATTGGCCCTTTGTTATATCGGCTGTTGTTGCCACCATATTTGTCTTCCTTACATGATGTTTTTCATGTGTCTATGTTGAGGAAGTATGAGCCAGATCCGTCGCATATATTGAGATCTGACGAGGTAGAGCTAGATCAAACTTTGAGTTATGTGGAATATCCCTTGCAGATCTTGGATAGAAAAGAGAAACAGCTGAGGAATAAGACCACTCCTTTGGTGATGGTTCAGTGGAGAAAACATGGTAGAGAGGAAGCTACTTGGGAACTGGAAGAAAAGATGCAGCGTGAGTAGCCGCATCTATTTTAGTAAGTGTGGTATCAGATTCCAGTAGTTAGTTGGTTTCTTATTGTTTCCTAGTAGATGTTTGCTTATGGTTGTTTTCCGAGTTATCTTGAACTCTTGATCTAGAGTCTTCGTTTGATTTCGAGGACGAAATCCTGTTTTAGTGGGGGAGAGATGTGAGACCCTAAAGTTGATGAGATTAATTGAGTTAATTAATCGGGTTTAACATAGACCAGATTTGGCTTGAACAGATCTGGGACGAGCCAGCTTTGAGTTGGTATGTTTGGCTTAGTTTTCGGGTCCGTATAAGTCGTTGAAACAGATCTTGAGAGTTGGACATTTCCCGTGGGAACTGTTCAGATTGAGCGTTGGTCAGCGCTGGGTGCTCGCATTCAGTTTTGGCGATGGAATCTGATATCGTAGGTGTTTAGAGGCGAGCTAGCGTGTTTCTGTAGCGAGTAACTAAACTACGTCGTTTCGATTAGTTGGAACGACAGCGTTTTGGCCTAGCGGGGGAGACTCAGACGTGAGAAGCGGTATCCTTCAGATTTCGATAGGATCTGAGTGTTGCGATGCGATATGTTTAGCTTTGACATAGAGGACTTTTCCTTCGTTCTTTATTATTCAGCTTCGACACTTAGAATATTCCCCGATAGCGATAACTTAGCTACCGTTCACCGAACCTTATCTTCTCCGATTGCCGATGATAGACAGCTCCGACGGAAGTAAGAGTGGTAGCGCTGGACTCCTCTTGCTAAGACGCTTCGTTTGGTACAGCTTTTGGAAGCTTGTGTGAAGCTGGAGAGGTGTGCGAAGACATCTCCCTTCTGTAGTCTGTTAGCATAAGCGTCGGATTTCGTCTGCCGTTGAGGTAGCTTGTTGGGTGTGAGATCTGGGTTGCTCGGGACTTTGTTGTTGTAATTATAGCTCAGAATAATTGAGGTACGGATGTGAGCTTGCTTTACAGCTTTGGATTGAGCATGAGTGATTATGCTTGCTGCTGTGTATGCTTCGTTGCTGTTGTGACTTGCTTTTATTGTGTTGTTATCTATAAGCTGTCATTGCATACACGCATTGCTGCATATTGAGCTCAGATCTTGTTTAGCCGTGCCTGTTGTATTGACTGTGTGTATCGGGATGCCTGTTTTGAAGACGAGCGGGTAACTCCCGTATACCTCATCTCCCTGCTGGGATCTGTTAGCCACTATGAGCAGAGTGAGTAGCTCCCACATCTCATGAGTTGGGCAACAGCGGGTTGAGCTGTGTTCTGCATCCGGTACCGTGTGCTGAGACGAGTGGGTAGCTCCCATATACTCACACACCCCTTGGTCATTGTTGTTCTAATGATCTGATTCGTTTGTGGAGCAGCTGTTGAGATATTTTGGCTCCCTGCCTTCGGTTGTAGCCTCATCTCATGCATAGCATTTGCACATTGCTTGTTTCTTTCCGTTAGCTGTTTTTCAGTTGCTCTCTGTACTGGGGTTTGACCCTATGTCCCTCTGGGGCTTGGTTTGTTTCTTTGCCTATTTGTTGTTCAGTTTACCATGGTTACTCAGCTGGTCGTGGAGTTTACCGACTGCTGGTGACCCAGGAGGAGGTTAGAGTGTCCCAGTTAGTATAGTATAATATATATATATCAGTACTGTTAGCCGGGGGATGCCCTGTGTTTTGTTGTACCAAGTGGTTTTCAGGTGTTCTTTTATTTTATATCATGCAGTACTGTTGTACTTAGTGAATGTAAACTGAGATATTTTGGTATTGCAGTATTTTAAATTATAATATCTTCAGTCAGGACAAAAGCGAAAATTTAGCCACTATTTTGAATGCTTCCGCTATTTTTTGCGTGGTAAAACTCTGTATCTAGACCAGATTCCCAATCTCATACCTACGTGGCCGAACCCTCATGTTATAGGCTTGAGTTGTTCTTATCTGGTAAGCTGAAAGTCTTATCACTGCTCTGTCTCTTTTCTCTTCTAAGTGCTCCAACTCGAGGCATCGAACTTCATCGTGACGTTCAACATATTCCGTCACTCGAAGGATTTCTTGACTGATTTCAGCTGGAATTAGAGCTTCTGTCATGTAGACCATGCTAAACGGTGTTGGCCCCCAAATACCGGGTACCAGATCGCAAAAGCGCTCTGATACAAATTGTTGAGATCAAAAAACCGGGGGTGTCCGTGAGCCCTGCACAACTCACGTAGGCTCTCTCACACTGCCTAAACACCAAACCCATTAGTCACGTGCATTTTAAAATTATTGAGGTGAAAACCAGAACGCAACTGCGAAATCAGATCGGCGCGGAGCTGGACCAGCAGCTTTGTGAGCTGGTCTGGATCTCATGCAATCTGGTCTCTACAAATCTTGAGCTGTAATAGCTCAGTGTTCTTGAAAGTTAGTGCACCGAGATACAGATTGAGTAATGAATGAAAATCATGCGGAAACAACTCAAACTGAACTCTTATAATCGAAAGCCTTTTAACAGTTTTAAGCATGATTATCAAATATGCAATGCATGGTGTAAACTTAGAAAGCTGTAAAGAAATACGATGCAACTTGTTTATGGAAGTTCGTAGCTGAATCTCTTACATCTCCCCTTCTTCCGCAATTGGGAAGGATCCACTAGAAGACTTTGATCACAGCGGCCCCCGCTGCAACCACATCCTACGATCAGCAGCCTCAAGAACTCCTAGCAACCACTTCACACCAACCCGCAAGCTGCATGCCTAATTTCACTTCTTTACTGCCTCAGTGAGAAAGGCTTCAGACACTTGTTTAACGTCTCAGTGCGATAAACAACTAGACTTGTTTAACGTCTCTATCCAAAGACTACAATGGAGAGTATTTATTTTGATTCACTCCGTGACGCCCACGCCCATGGGTGTCAACAGATTTGGGTTAAATGAAACAATAAAAGGAAAAGAAGAGCTGAATGATAATTGTTATAAGCTGTATTTCTTACACAGAAAAAAATTCGAAAGGCATACACAAATTGGTGCCAAGTATAAATAGCTGAAGCAAATTCGGATAACAGATTTGATATAAGTTTCAATGTGTGATATTACAACTACTTGAATTCTATATGAATTCAACATTGTTGTAATGGATCTAATACATATTTGTCAAAAGATAAAAAACAACAAAATCTAAGACGCGGAATCGCTGGCCATTGATAAAAACAATCACCACAGCTGGTTCAGCTCCCACCGCCCGTCTGCCCCAGATCTGTCTCACATGCACCATTTAAAAGCTAATGAGCCTAGAGGCTCAACAAGTAAACTATGAAGATAACAAAATCACTTAATGCAGGCAGACATATCAAATCTGAACATATCTTAGTTTAAAGGAAGGCATTTAAACATAAACATCTTTCGTAAAAACTGATTCGGGAATGAACCCATTCTCATCATTATTTTCTTGTGATTTCTGGCTTAGAAGCTCTAATTAGGTCCTTTGGCACTTGATCAAGCTACTTCTGAATACAGTCTTTATGGCATGAAGCCCTATATGAAGGGGAAACAGTCTTGACAGCTGCTCACCCTTCCTTTATGACCGTCTGTTATCTACGCCATAAATCCTTTAAAACTAAACATTTCTTCCTTCAAACTCATATCTGATTGAAATAAGATCTGAAAATCATCGGGGTTACTTCTTTTCGAAACTCGCTTCTCTTTTGAAATCTCACTGAGCATCAGATTCGACTACTGGGGACTCATCACTGAAGTGAAAACATATTTGGCCAACAAACTTGTGCTCGGGTACAAAACAAATCTTAGTCGCAAAGACAGGTCCGACTATGGTACCACTAACATTAAAACAGATGTGGCATAAGGGAACAATATCGTTAGCGTGATCAGATTTGACTTTAGATGTAGTAGCGCTAGCGTTGAAGCAGATTTGACTATGGAATAGTAGTGATAGCGTAACACAGATGTGGCTTCTGGGTTGGTATCGCTAGAGGGAAAACAGATGTGACTGTAGAAATAGTGTTCTAGGAGTAAAACAGATTTGACTCAAGAAACAGAGTTAACATCTGAAAAACAGACTTGACAGGGAAATTCAGATTCGTCATGGGAATTTCAGATTTGACCATAGAATCTTGTCGCTAGCGTAGAAAACAGAATTGGCTACTGAACTAGTGCTGCAACATCTTGACGACGTCCAAGATACCAGCTCCGCCTATCTAATCGGAACAAATCCCAATTTGACCAGCATCACCGATTACTTGGAGTGAAGTCCAGACGTCGCAATTCACCAAGAAGAAGAACTTCATAATCTTTCAAGGAACTAGAATCTGAATGCTCAATGTTTTAAAAACCAACATCAACATCTACGCTAAAACATACTGGAATTCTTTTGAAACAGAAAACAAACAGTGAACCCGATCTTTCTTTCCATAAACATGCTGGAACATTTATATATCTTTAACATAAACAGGCAAGCAAATAGAACTGAGGAAAAATCAATATGTACTTTAAATGGCGTAGAAAGGATCAGCTTTTACTTGCCTTAATACTAGAAACACGGAGACAGTTGGTTCCTGCAGAAATCCTCCTCAAGCACCACGACGAGCTCCAGAGAGTTTTGGGAGAATGAAAGATTTTCTTTTACAAATGAAAGTGAACTCAAACTTCACATAAACAATCATATAAAAGAGCATAATTGGCATTAGGTGAAAACACTCGAGTAAGCATGGGATTCCTACCAACTATTTGTCCTTTTTGAAAGATTTGCAAAAAGCTCCCATCTACTGTTTTAAATTTAGAAATTTGCCAAAGGATTTTGAAGAGAACAATTTGCTCAATTTGAAGCATTTTATTTTCGAAATCTGAAATCTTCTCGAGATTGTTCTTGCGGCGAAATATGTCCGGAACCTTCTGAGTCGTGTCTCAAAACTGACATATGGAAATATCAACATAGCCCTTAAAATTAAAAAGGGTTAAAATTGTGGTCCTATGGATTTTCGGGGCGTTACAACTCTACCCTCCTTATAGGAATTTCGTCCTCACTTACCAAACAGATCTGGGTAAAGGCTATACATATCAGCTTCGATCTCCCACATAGCTTCTCGTTCTGTTTGGTTAGACCACTGCACCTTAACCA
Organism: Dorcoceras hygrometricum; assembly: GCA_001598015.1. Taxonomy (NCBI): domain Eukaryota; kingdom Viridiplantae; phylum Streptophyta; class Magnoliopsida; order Lamiales; family Gesneriaceae; genus Dorcoceras; species Dorcoceras hygrometricum. The sequence continues at coordinate 92,961 of KQ998998.1, forward strand.
TAGGTATACTACGGTTTCTCAGCTTCCTAATCTCTCAAAGAATAATCCTCTCAGGTTTCTCTTCGTAACTCAGATCTGGTGCTAACTGAATTGACTCAGGGCTCAGTACGTACGATGGGTTGGGAATATACTTCCTCAAAGCTGATACGTGGAAAACACTATGCACTGCGGACAGATGCGGGGGCAATGCTAACCGATAAGCCAACGTTCCTACTCGTTCTAGAATCTCATAAGGCCCAATATATCTGGGACTCAGCTTTACTTTCTTTCCAAAACGCATTACTCCCTTCATCGGAGCTACTCTAAAAAACACATGGTCACCAACCTCAAAACTTAGGTCCTGTCGTCTATTATCTGCATAGCTCTTCTGTCTTCTCCGAGCAGCTCTCATCCGCTCTTTAATCTTCCTAACAGCCGCAGCTGTTTGTTCTACCACATCTGGTCCTAATGTTAGAGTAGATGCCCAACTAGCCAACTTGTGGCGTGTGGGTTTATAGACTCTTGTATATAACAATCTTTATATATGATATTAGCATTCTTTTATATGGCGTTCTTTACTTTCATTATGTGTGTAATGCTTTACAATTGCGTTGAGTAAAGACCTAGAATGCACTGAAGCGTATGTTAGATGTGATAGTGGGTATGACGGCTATCATGAAACACATCTAATAGTCGCTGTGTATTCTGAACATGTTACTAGTCGATTGGGCCGTCAAAATGAGGATAAGGCCGCCCGAGTTCGAGACTAGTATCTGCGATGCGAAGTACCATGTTTCATTGGTAGGGAGCATTGTGATGTTCTGAGCATGCAGATAGATAGTGACCCGGTGATCTATCGAACTACCATCCTTCGGACTTTCCAAGTGGTTACCATTTGTCGAGTGAATAAGTCCGAGGTCTTGGTTGTACTGATTAGTCCTCACGACTCGAAACGTCATTGAGACTCTACATGATAGGCGTCTCACTTTGACCCGTTTGCCGACTCACCTGGAGTCATAAGGCGTCGGGATTGGGTGAGACCCCGATGCATGTAGGAGTCGATGCATCGTTGTCGAGGATTCACCGCTCGCAGACATGCGTGGATATCCTATGCTATCTAAGGGGATAATAGTGTATAAAT
>KQ998998.1:101446-163551 GCA_001598015.1 Dorcoceras hygrometricum
ACAGCTTTTAGAACTAGGTATGGCCATTATGAATTTTTGGTTGTGCCTTTTGGACTTACAAATGCTCCGTCTGTTTTTATGGATTTAATGAATAGAGTCTTTCAACCATACTTAGATCAGTTTGTAGTGGTTTTCATTGATGATATCTTAGTCTATTCTAAGACTCAGCAGGAGCATGTTCAGCATTTAAGAATTGTGCTCCAGATTTTGAAAGACAAGCGGTTGTTTGCTAAATTCAGCAAATGTGATTTTTGGATGGAGAAAGTATCATTTCTAGGCCATATAATCTCTAAAGATGGAATAGAGGTCGACCCTGCTAAAGTGGAAGCGGTTCGCGACTGGCCAGCACCAAAGAATGTCACAGAGATAAGGAGTTTCTTGGGTTTAGCTGGATATTATCGGCGATTTATCCAAGGATTTTCCAAGATTGCTGTTCCTCTAACTACGCTTACAAGGAAGCAAGTGAAGTATAACTGGACAGAAGAGTGTCAAACCAGTTTTGACAAATTAAAGCAAGCGCTGATTGAAGCCCCTGTTTTGACGATGCCAACTGATGAAGGAAAATTTGTAATATATACTGATGCGTCTAAGTTGGGACTAGGAGCTGTGTTGATGCAGGATCGCAAAGTTATTTCATATGCGTCTCGACAGCTGAAAGATCATGAAAAGAATTATCCAACGCATGACTTGGAATTTGCAGCTGTTGTCTTTGCCCTTAAGATATGGAGGCATTATCTCTATGGGGAGAAGTGTGAGATTTTTACAGATCACAAAAGTTTGAAGTACTTCTTTACCCAGAAATAATTGAATATGAGGAAGAGGAGATGGTTGGAGCTGGTTAAGGATTATGATTGTATTATCAGTTATCACCCAGGAAAAGCAAACGTGGTAGCTGATGCTCTCAACAGGAAATTAGCAGGACTAGCGCAATTGACTGTTCAGAAAGCATTGGCGAATGAAATTGAAAGGTTTGGACTCGAGATAGTGTCCAGCAGCAGCAGAAATATGATTTTAGGAGACCTCTCAGTAAGATCAAATTTGTTAAATCAAATTCGAGAAGGTCAGCAGCAAGGTGAACAACTGAAGAAATGGGTCCAGCAGGATAAAGAAAGAGGCAGTAGTCTCTATTTTTCAAAAGATGGAATTGTGAGGTATTTGGGCAGAATTTGGGTACCCCAAGTAGATGATTTGAGAGCTGAACTTTTGAAAGAAGCTCATACAGCTCCATATTCAGTACATCCAGGAAGTACGAAAATGTACAAGGACCTCCAACAGTTGTATTGGTGGCCAGGAATGAAGAGGGATGTTGCTAGATTTGTAGCTGAATGTTTAACGTGTCAGCTGGTGAAGGCTGAACACCATCGACCAGCAGGATTATTGAAACCACTACCGATTCCCGAATGGAAGTGGGAATGTATAGCGATGGATTTTGTGACTGGATTACCAAGGACTGTTCAAGGATGTAACTCCATTTGGGTTATAATTGATCGACTCACTAAGTCTGCTCAATTCTTACTAGTTAAAACAACATATGAGGTGAGCAGGTACGCAGAATTGTATGTTAAAGAAATAGTGAGGCTACATGGTGTTCCAATTTCCATTGTATCAGACAGAGATCCTAAGTTTACATCAGAATTTTGAAAAAGTCTACACAAGGCTATGGGTACAAAGTTGACGTTCAGCACTGCGTTTCACCCTCAAACTGATGGACAATCGGAAAGGGTGATTCAGATTTTAGAAGATTTGCTCAGAGCTTGTATTGTGGATTTTTCAGAAGGTTGGGATGCGAAATTGCCACTGGTAGAATTTGCCTACAATAACAGTTTCCAAGCTTCGATTCAAATGGCTCCATATGAAGCTTTGTATGGCAGAAAGTGTAGAACACCACTTCATTGGGATGAAGTTGGTGAAAGAGCTGGTTTGGGACCAGATGTTGTGGAACAAATAGCAGCAGCTGTTAGAAGAATAAGAGAAAGAATGAAAGCTGCTCAAAGTCGACAGAAAAGTTATGCAGATAATCGAAGAAGGGAGCTGAATTTTGAAACAGGTGATCGAGTATTTTTTAGAATAGCTCCGATGAAAGGAGTTATGCGTTTTGGAAAGAAAGGAAAGTTGAGTCCAAGGTATATTGGACAATACGAGGTTTTAGAGAAGGTAGGAACGCTCGCCTATCGACTAGCGCTGCCTCCACAAATTTCAGCAGTGCACAATGTTTTTCACGTATCAGCTTTGAGGAAATATATCCCCACCCTTCGCATGTGCTAAGTTACGAGCCAATTCATTTAGCACCAGATTTAAGCTACGAAGAGCGACCAGAAAGAATTCTCCTCCGAGAAACTACAAGATTAAGAAACCGTACATTACTATGGTTAAGATACAATGGTCCAACCAGTCGGAGCGAGAAGCAACGTGGGAAACAGAAGCTGATATGCTAAGTCTTTACCCAAATTTATTTGGTACGTTAATTTCGAGGACGAAATTTCAATGAGGAGGGTAGAGTTGTAACGCCCCAAAATCCATAGGACCACATTTATATATTTTGTTGATTTCATGAGCCAAATTGGCAATTTTAAATGTTATGTATCTGCTGATTTATTGAGGTTAGCAGGCAAGATGCGCTGCGGCTGGTACCAGCAGACGCTCCAACGAGTGATGCACGAGCTGGATTTTTAAATCGATTGGAAAATATTTTAAGGAGGTGAAATGATTTCTTTTGGAAAAGGTTTGTTGTTTTACAAATTAAAATGATATGAAGGGAATTTTACTAAACTTTAGAAGTGTGTCATGGTTGATTTCACAAGTAGCTTGCCACTAATCCCTTTCATATAAAAACCTGTTTTCAAAGTAAGATTTTCATCATTTGCAAAGAAAAGTCTTAAAGTGTTCCTCAAAATATTTCCAGAAGAGTTCGTGCGTTGCTCAAAGGGAGGATTTCTGCAGGAATTAGCTGTTGTCGCAAAGCTTTGTTTAAGGCAAGTAAAAGCTGATCCTTTTCTACACCATTTAAAGCATATATTGTTGTTCTTATGGATCTGCTTGCCTGTATGTTTAATTTATGTTTAAAAGTTCATGTTTGAAATGATTTAGACATGGAAAGGAAATAAAGATGGGTTCGAAAATGATGTTTTGATGTTTATGATGCTTCCAGAATGTTTTTCAGAAAGTCATGAATGTTTTAAATGTACTGAGAATTCGAATTTATTTCCAGAATGTTATGAATGTTCTTCTCGCAGTAGCTGTAATATCAGAATTTTATAACTGTGTAATCGGTATTTGTTGTTTGAATCATTATAAAGTATGGTTTGATAGGCAACGGCTGATGGCATAGTTGTTGTTTTGATGTTACAAATGTCGAGTTATGTTCCAGCAGCTGTATCTCCTTGTTAAGATTCAGCAGCTGCATTGTTATAACGTTTACGAATGTTCTTCCTTTTGTTGTAATGTCGGGATTTGATGATTGTGTAATCGGTAGTTGCTAGTTGAATCAGTATAAAGTTTGGTTTAATAGGCGACTGCTGGTAGCGTGATCATTGTTTTGATATTACAAGTGTTTTCGTAAATTCCAGCAGATGCACTGTTCATCAGCAGGAGCATCTTTCCCTTGTTAAAATCAGTAGTTTCACTTATTCGTTGAGAATTCAGCAGTTGCACTTCTTTGTTGGAAATCAGCAGCTGTATTGTTATCGTAAAACGAACAGCTGCATTCTTTTGTTAGAATTCAGCAGTTGCGTTGTTTTCATAAAATCAGCAGATGCACTGTTCACCAGCAGATGCATTCCATAGTGATAGTTCAGCAGTTGCTTTATTCATTTCTAAGTACTGCTCATTTCAGTTGGTATTAGTCTTGCGACTGGTACTATTCATTTATATATACGTGTTAGCGCTTTTTCTTGCAACTGGTTGATTAGCGTATTCCTTGCGACTTATCGATGCGCTAACGACGTCGTTTTTCTTTAAGTTATAAAATATCAGCAGGTAGTTTTGTCATCCTATCTGTTATTTACTTCAACGACATCGTTTCATTTAAATACGTTTGTCTTAGTAAAAGATCTTGCAGCTGGTTTCTGTTTATTTCAGCTGGTTCATTTTAACGATATTGCGAAAAGCAGAGGTTTTATTTCATAAGTGCTGTTCCTTTTCTTACGACTGGTCCCTGCATTGCGACTGGTTTCTCTCCACTGTTACGATCTCAAATTTCGAATTCGATACTCAGTAAAATTTTAAAGTGGAAGCAAAAGTTTTAAAACGATGGAACCCGAGGATTTTAAGCAAGGAATGTTTTACGAAAGGATGTAATGGAACAAAGTTTATTTTAAGATTATGGCATAGATAGTTGACGGTCACCCAATTGTAGAAGGGTGAGTAGTCGTCCAAGTGTCGGCTGCCCTTTCATAATGAGTTATATGCTAGAACGGATTTCCGAAGTTATTTGATCAAGTGCATAACGGACCATGAGGAGCTTATATGCCATAGTCTAAAGAAAAGGAATTAATGTTAGAGCTGGGCTATTATCCCCTATCTCTAAGATTACGAACGAATTGTTTATGTAATGTTTATGAATGTTCAGATGTCTGCCTGCATTTTATGAAATTGTTATTACTCAGGTTTTACTTGCTGAGCCTTTAGGCTCACTAGCTTTTAAAATGGTGCAGGTGCGACAACTGGAGAATGAACAGTAGATGAAACTTGAAATACAGCTTCTGGGTGGTGTTGTGTTTATCCAAGGCCTACGTTTTCCGTGTCTCAGTTGTATCATTTTGATTTAGATTGTACTCTATTAGATCAGTAGCAACGATTGTATATTTACATAGAATATCAGTTGTTGTAAATCGCAATTGCAATTATCAATGAAAACTGTTTTCCCAAAGTCTTTCTTTAGCAGTTAGCGCGCAAATTAGGTACCTGCTGGTCTTTGTGATTGTTTTGTGTTTTGTTTCTTGTGAGTTATAAGAAATACAGCTTATAACAAATTACCTTTTAGCCTTCTTTTATTCGAAAATTTTTATTTACCCCAATTCTCGTGGCCCCGTTGGGTTCGGGCGTCACAAAATTACTCTACGGTCCTGCATCAGTACAGCACCTAAGCCCAACTTGGACGCATCTGTGTAAATCACGAACTACCCCTTGGTCAGATGGCATAGTTAGCACAGGGGCTTCTATCAATGCTTGTTTTAACTTGTCAAAACTGCATTGGCAATCTGGTATCCAATCATACTTAACATTCTTTCTTGTTAGCGAGGTTAAAGGAACTGCTATCTTCGAAAACCCTTGAATGAATCGCCTATAGTATCTTGATAATCCCAAGAAACTCCTTACTTCTGAAACAGATTTGCGAACTGGCCACTCACGTACAGCTTCTAGATTGGCCGGGTCCACTTCTAGTCCATTCTTGGATACAATATGACCAAAGAGCGCAACTTTCTTCAGCCAAAAATCACACTTACTAAACTTGGCAAACAATCGCTTATTCTTCAAAAATTGAAGCATTATCCTCAGATGGTCTGCATGCTCAAATCTGGTCTTAGAGTACACAAGCATATCATGTGAGATCCAGAATTCGAATATGATTATTTGGTTTTATGAGAAATCTGTTTTGTGAAGAGATCCGTTTGGATTTCTAGTGAAATCGGGTCACTGGTGTTTGCTGGTTCGCAGCGTGTTTTGTTGGCGCAAATTCCATACGTAGTCGTTTTGTTGAGTAATCGCTGTTTAGCGCTAATCTTCAGAAGTCGGTGAAATTTGTTAATGGGCGAGGATTCTTGGACAGATGTCAACGTTTTGCGTTGATCGGTTTGGTTTAGTGTTGTTGTGAGACCTGGAATTGTATAAGATTAATTTGGTTGGAATTAATCGGTTCTTAGAGATTTCTGGTGATTCAGATCTCTGTTTGGATGTTTTGTTTGCATTTTCGGGTCAGATTTCACATTTAGAGCATTTCTGGAAGTTTTTGTATTTTTGAGATTTGGGTAAAATCTGGATTTTATTGTGGGAGCTGGTTTTGTGGTGAGAGCTGGTTGATTTGGTGAAATCCAGTCGTAGAGTGTTTTGGTAGCGCGAGATTCCAAAACGCCGTCGTTTTAGTGAAATATGGATTCGTAGTGCTAAGTGAAAGCTGGTAGCGTGTTTGTATCCAGCTGCTGATTTATCTCGTTTGTTGAGGGCAAAACTGTAGCGTTTTGATTAGTTGATGCGACGTTGTTTTGAATGTTGCGACTGGTACCAGCTGCTAGGTTTTGTTCGCGTGTGTATCGACTGGTTGTCCAGCTGGGAGCAAATGTCAACGATGGTCAACTTTCCTGTAGCTTGCGTCTGGTTTCCTGTAGCTTGCATCTGGTTGTTTTGCGTGAGAGCTAGCGACTGGATGACGTAGGCTATGCGTCGTCGTTTTAGTTAGCACTAAGGAATCCAGTCGATGGGTTAGTGACCAGCTGTTGGGTTTATGCGACGCCGTTTTATTTAGATGGAACGCAGCGTTTTGATGCAACGTCTGGTATCAGCTTTTGAGTGTTATACAATCTAGCTTTTGGATTTGAGAACAAGCCGATGGTTTTAGGCGACCAGCTGGTGGTAGATTTGATGACGTAAGCGGTGCGACGTCGTTTTGCTAAGTCGCTGCGACACCGTTTTGATTATCGTTGTTTGAGAATTCTACAGTTGGTTTCTTTGCACCTACTGGTTGTATTTTTAGCGTGCGTCGACTGGTTTTGTCGGTGGGTGATTTTAACCAGCTTTTATGCGTGTATTTAAGGAAGACTTGGTCTTCGATTTGAGATATCAGATTTCATACTTAGTGATATTTTTCCCCGATTGTGTTCTTCGCTTCAAACCCTAGATACTGTTCACCGTAGCATTTCTCCGGCGCTTCCCATCGTTTCCGGCCACCGTTTGGTACGTTTGAGGTAGAGTTGGACCCTCTTGAGAAGCTCTTTCATCCTATACCCTTTTTGGAGGCTGTTGTGGGCTGGAGCAGAAACGCGAAGTTGTTGGTTTAGCTTGCGCATCTCGTAGTTCAGGTAGAACTTTGTTTATTCGATGAGATCTTGTTCCTAGCCTAGAATCGAGCTTCCTGTCGAGTTGTTGTGTAGGATGATAGCTGGTTGAGTGTGTGTGTAACTCCCAGCGTGCTTTCTGTGTATTAGTGTCCCTGTGATTTATGCCCTGTGTGCATCGACAGGTTGATATCCAGATTTCTAGGGACCTTTGATTGTATTATTTGTTTCACAGAATTGAGGTACGAATCGAGCTTGTATTACTGCTTTGAGATAGGAATGGGTATGTCTTATGTGTTATATAGTTGTGCCGAGTGTTTGTGTAGAGGCAAGCTGTGTATATTATGCATGTCTATTGGCTGAACTATCTGGTGTATTACCTGCTGTTTGGTGATCTGTTGAGTTGCTATGCATGTGATTATTTGAATGCTTTTGTTGTGTTTTCTGGTATTACTGTACATGCATCATGTTAAGCATGTTACTGCATCTGCATAGCATATTGAGCCAATGGTTCCTTTGTTAGCTATGATATGTTGCTCTGTTGGAGCTTTTCCCTCATGGTGCGGTGCGGTGTTGCATAACCACGATTGAGTGCAGCTGATGGATGTTGGTTGAGTTGTTCCCAGTCCTCAGTTGCAGCAGCCGGAGGATGTTGGTTGAGTTGTTCCCAGTCCTCAGTTGCAGTGACCTGGATAGAGGTTGGTGGGTGGTTGTGTCCACTTGAAATTCCGTGCGACCTGGCGGGTAGCTTTCGCGCAGGTGCGACGATGAGCCACTCTATTTTCCATTGGGTGCGATCGGGTAGCTTCCAAGACTCAGTGATGTGTCACAGTTGTTGCTTCCTATTCGTTTGGCCCTCCGGTTGTTACCGATGTTCTTTGTACCGCTCATGCATTTGCACGACATGATACATTGCATGCTATATCTGAATTGCTGTATTATGCTGCTTTTCGTACTGGGGTTTGACCCCGATGTCCCTCTGGGGCTGGTTTGTTTTGTTTGCCTACTTGTTTTTCAGGTTTCCCATGTTGTTCCGCTGGTCGTAGAGATGATCCAGCTGGAGATGCCCCAGGAGGTGTTTAGAGTGTCCCAGTTATGTATAGTAGCTATTGCACCGGTATCGCCGCGGGTGGGATGTTCCGGGTGGTGCTTAGGCTTATATAGTTATTAGTCTGTCTGTGATTTGTGGTTTTCAGCTGTTGTATTTGGTCGTTGGGCAGTGTTGTATTCGTTATAATGATACTATGTTATTTTGATTTTGTGTTAACTGGGATTATTTTGAGTATGACAGTATTTTAAATTATGTTTTCTTCGTCAGGCCAAAAGCGAAAAATTTTTAGCCACTTTTTAAGTGCTTCCGCCATGTTTTGCGTGTTTTGACTCTGTGTTGTGCACGAGGCCTGACATTTTTGGTATCAGAGCTTAAACTGGGATAAGCTCGATTGCATTGATCACATGTGAGTCTAGGCACAGTAGTTGTTCTTTGGTTTGTGCTTGACTACTTGAATTACTTGCCTGTGTGCTTACCTTTGAGTGTCTTGTAGAGATGCCACCTAGGAGAAGATGTAGAGCTAGTAGGCAAGCGGTGGTTGATTCGAGGACTCCGGTTAGTGCTGATAGATAGGATGCCTCCCAACCGAGTGTTCCTTTGGGATTTAGTGAGAGTCAGTCTTCAGCCTTTCTCGCTCTTGCTAATGCTGTCAACAGAGCGGTTGACCTTATGGAAAGCCTTACAGTTGGACAGACTCGAGTGCAGCAGTCGACAGGACAAAGTGTGGATCCTGTGCCATCTGGAACGTCGTCCTCCCAACCTTCTGTGGCACCTCAGTCTTTGAGTCGACAGAGGTTTAGACCAAGAGGAAGGCACTTTAAGAGATCCAGTTCGAGTTCTTCGAGTTCTGGCGGTTCTGGTGGAGTGAGGACAAATGTGTCATACTGTGGTCAGTGTGGGGGTAAGAATCGACCTTCTCAATGCGTTGGAGTGCGAGGCGCTTGCAACAATTGTGGTCAGGTTGGCCACTTTGCTAGAGTGTGTCCTACTTTGGGACAGCAGGCTTTGATGAGGAGCTCTTCGAGGCGATTTTGTCGACCTTTTCAGTCCCAGCGCTCAGGATTTCAGTCTTCAGAGGCTTCTGGTGTTAGAGAGCTTTCTCTATCTGAGCAATCGGGACTTCAGCCTACTCAGGTGGATGTGGCAACTGGGGAGCGAGATGATGTCTTGACCGGAGGAGATTGTACAGGTAGTTGTTCCTTGCTTGTTAACTCTGTGTGAGTTTAGTTGACATGTGGACATCGCGCTCGCTTACGATTGTATTTGTTGTTTTAGTTGACATGTGGACATCGCGCTTGCTTACGATTGTATTTGTTGTTTGGTGGTGCGTTAGGATGTTTCTGCCCCATCTCGTCTGTGTGATGTAGTGTCTTTGTTCTCCTGTCGGTGGAGAAGTTGTCGTTCCGAGAGTGATGCTGAGTTAGGTTAGCAAGTTGTGAGCAAGTCCTGTTAGGGAAGTGGTTTGTTTTGGGAGTGTTTAGCTCCTCGTTGTTGAGAGGATAGTTGTTACTTGTTGAGAATTTCTCCCTGACGTGTTTCCGTTGAGATTTCCCTTATTCTCCCTGTGATCTTTAGTACTGGGTGTATCCTCTTTGATTTTTCTCACTGGAACAGCAGAATTGCAGTATTTGAACTCCCTTTGATATCTGATGTTTGTGTTCCCAGCTGTTGAGTTGTTTTGCGAGTTGCGTGTATCCAGCTGTTTAACTGTGCCTTGTGTAGGCTTTGGTATTGATCTGTGAGTACAAGGGTGTTGTTTTGGAAGACAAACGGGAATGTTGTGCCTTTTGTCTCCCTGCTGGGTTCTGTTAGCCGCTATGAGCCGAGTGGTTAATTACCACAGTTCATGAGTTGGGCAACCGCAGGTTGAGTGATTGTTGTGCACCTAGTACCGTGCGTTGAGACGAGTGGGTAACTCCCATATGTTCACACCCTGTGGCCACATCTGTTTGTTGATCCTTGTCTTTGATTTTCGATTGGTCTTGAGTTTTTGAACTTCTGTGGACTCCCTGTTTCGGTTGTAGTCCCTCCCATTGCATTCTGCAAGGCATAGTTGCGTTACGGATTGTAGAGACTTTGCTAGATGTGATGCCCCACCTTGGTCTCGGTATTGGAGACTGTTTTATTTACCTTGGAGTCTTAGCGTTAATATTTTAAGGTGGAGAGCGATTAGCGATTTCTTTCTTCACCCAGTTCAGTTTGTCTATGAGTTTAACGTCTGCCTGCACGAGAGAAGCTCGCTACTGATAATTTTTGAATTGTCTATATCAGCCCATTTTGTCCTTGTGTTAAGGCTTACTTTAGGAAACTGGCAAGAGGATTTGGTGGTGATCCACTAGCAAGATTGCATAGTTTTCTGGTGTTGTAGTGGCTGGGAAGTACTTTAGGCTCTTGTTCCGAAGTTGGAAGAGTTTTCGATGTTTTTGGGTCTCGAGGAACTATGAGTTTATCGTCTCTACCTGATCAGATGCTTAATTTGAGAGATCGTACCAGGGATTGGTATAGTTTTTGGTGTGGAATTTTTTGCCAAGAGAAGTTTGGTATAACCTTCTTTGGGATTTTGTACCGCGGAAAGTACAAATCTTGCTTAGCGATTAGAGGAAATGTGGAGAATTTAGTAGTTTTCTTCAGAGGTTGAGCAGTAGGTGGTTGACCAAAGAGGTCTGGTTCCTTTGAAACGGTGGGTAAGCGTGACCTGTGACCAGATTGTGCTTGTTATGTGTGGACTTTTGAACCTCTTTTTGTGAACCATGTGTTTCTTACGAAATTCTCCTTCTTAGATCTTGCTGGATTTGAGAATTAAGGGTAGGTCCGCTATCAGATTCATCAGGTTGTTTGTATGATTTGGGATAATTGGATCTGTGGTGTGCGATTTGCAAGTACCGGTTGTATTGTTATGGACACGTAGTGTGTTTTATGTGTTAAAGCCGAGGAAATTGTATATCAGATCTTTCTTTTGTGTTGAATACTGATGGAATGAGCGGGACTAGACCCTCAATTTGACTGTTTTGGTTAACAAGGAATTTGGAAAGGATAATTGAGAGACCGAATCTGAGATGAGTGGAGCGTATCCTCATCCATGTTGGGACAGCCTTTTATTATTTTGTTTTGTTTCCTTCAGATTCAAGTTTTGTTCCTACTCCGTTGGTTAACTGGTTGTTCTTTTGTTGATCCCTATTTGGCATTTTATTTGGTAACTTAACCTTTGAGCATCAGCTGTTTTAGGTATCGCGGTGTTTTGCGATGAACTTTTTGTGGTGTGTAATCTTTTGGAGATTGCAGTAAGGACTGTTTCTGTTTTTAGTTTGGCAGTGCCAACATGAATTATTCTCCTTGCATGGCGTGTTTAAGTTAAGGTGAAGTTATGGAGCGAATGACTACGCTAAGTTGTGTTAAGCGTTGAGTCAGATTTCTGTAGTTATATGTCCGTTGTGATTCTCCAGCAGTTGGTTTCTTGTGATTGTGCTCCTGGTTATCTTGAACGTTAGTTTAGTAGTCTCCTGGTTGAGAGTTAGAGTGCTTTTGATTGTTTTTTGTATAACTGAACTTTCCATCGTTGGCTTTGTTTAGGAGGCTTTGTTTTATTCCAGAGTTGTCGCCTCGATTTCGAGGACGAAATCTTTTAAGGTGGAGAGAAATGTGTGATCCAGAAATTCGAATATGATTAATTGGTTTATGAGAAATCTGTTTTGTGAAGAGATCCGTTTGGATTTCTAGTGAAATCGGGTCACTAGTGTTTGCTGGTTCGCAGCGTGTTTTGTTGGCGCAAATTTCGTACGTAGTCGTTTTGTTGAGTAATCGCTGTTTAGCGCTAATCTTCAGAAGTCGGTGAAATTTGTTAATGGGCGAGGATTCTTGGACAGATGTCAACGTTTTGCGTTGATCGGTTTGGTTTAGTGTTGTTGTGAGACCTAGAATTGTATAAGATTAATTTGGTTGGAATTAATCGGTTCTTAGAGATTTCTGGTGATTCAGATCTCTGTTTGGATGTTTTGTTTGCATTTTCGGGTCAGTTTTCACATTTAGAGCATTTCTGGAAGTTTTCGTATTTTTGAGATTTTGGGTAAAATCTGGATTTTATTGTGGGAGCTGGTTTTGTGGTGAGAGCTGGTTGATTTGGTGAAATCCAGTCGTAGCGTGTTTTGGTAGCGCGAGATTCCTAAAAGCCGTCGTTTTAGTGAAATATGGATGCGTAGTGCTAAGTGAAAGCTGGTAGCATGTTTGTATCCAGCTGCTGCTTTATCTCGTTTGTTGAGGGCAAAACGGTAGCGTTTTGATTAGTTGATGCGACGCCGTTTTGAATGTTGCGACTGGTACCAGCTACGAGGTTTTCTTCGCGTGTGTATCGACTGGTTGTCCAGCTGGGAGCAAATGTCAACGATGGTCAACTTTCCTGTAGCTTGCGTCTGGTTTTCTATAGCTTGCGTCTGGTTGTTTTGCGTGAGAGCTAGCGACTGGATGACGTAGGCTATGCGTCGTCGTTTTAGTTAGCGCTAAGTAATCCAGTCGATGGGTTAGTGACCAGCTGTTGGGTTTATGCGACGCCGTTTTATTTAGATGGAACGCAGCGTTTTAATGCAACGTCTGGTATCAGCTTTTGAGTGTTATACAATCCAGCTTTTGGATTTGAGAACCAGTCGATGGTTTTAGGCGACCAGCTGTTGGCAGATTTGATGACATAAGCGGTGCGACGTCGTTTTGCTAAGTCGCTGCGACACCGTTTTGATTAGCGTTGTTTGAGAATTCAGCAGTTTGTTTCTTTGCACCTACTGGTTGTATTTTTAGCGTGCGTCGACTGGTTTTGTCGGTGGGTGATTTTAACCAGCTTTTACGCGTGTATTTAAGGAAGACTTGGTCTTCGATTTGAGATATCAGATTTCATACTTAGTGATATTTTTCCCCGATTGTGTTCTTCGCTTCGAACCCTAGACACTGTTCACCATAGCATTTCTCCGGCACTTCCCATCGTTTCCGGCCACCATTTGGTACGTTTGAGGTAGAGTTGGACCCTCTTGAGAAGCTCTTTCATCCTATACCATTTTTGGAGGCTGTTGTGGGCTGGAGCAGAAACGCGAAGTTGCTGGTTTAGCTTGCGAATCTCGTAGTTCAGGTAGAACTTCGTTTATTCGATGAGATCTTGTTCCTAGCCTAGAATCGAGCTTCCTGTTGAGTTGTTGTGTAGGATGATAGCTGGTTGAGTGTGTGAATAACTCCCAGCATTCTTTCTGTGTATTAGTGTCCCTGTGATTTATGCCCTGTGTGCTTTGACAGGTTGAAATCCAGATTTCTAGGGACCTTTGATTGTAGTATTTTTTGCATAGAATTGAGGTACGAATCGAGCTTGTATTACAGCTTTGAGATAGGCATGGGGATGTCTTATGTGTTATATAGCTGTGCCGAGTGTTTGTGTAGAGGCAAGCTGTGTATATTATGCATGTCTATTGGCTGAACTATCTGGTGTATTACCTGCTGTTTGGTGATCTGTTGAGTTGCTATGCATGTGATTATTTGAATGCTTTTGTTGTGTTTTCTGGTATTACTGTACATGCATCATGTTAAGCATGTTACTGCATCTGCATAGCATATTGAGCCAATGGTTCCTTTGTTAGCTATGATATGTTGCTCTGTTGGAGCTTTTCCCTCATGGTGCGGTGCGGTGTTGCAGAACCACGATTGAGTGCAGCTGATGGATGTTGGTTGAGTTGTTCCCTGTTCTCAGTTGCAGCAGCCGGAGGATGTTGGTTGAGTTGTTCCCAGTCCTCAGTTGCAGTGACCTGGATAGAGGTTGGTGGGTGGTTGTGTCCACTTGAAATTCCGTGCGACCTGGCGGGTGGCTTTCGCACAGGTGCGGCGATGAGCCACTCTATTTTCCATTGGGTGCGATCGGGTAGCTTCCAAGACTCAGTGATGTGTCACAGTTGTTGCTTCCTATCCGTTTGGCCCTCCGGTTGTTACCGATGTTCTTTGTACCGCTCATGCATTTGCACGACATGATACATTGCATGCTGTATCTGAATTGCTGTTTTATGCTGCTTTTCGTACTGGGGTTTGACCCCGATGTCCCTCTGGGGCTGGTTTGTTTTGTTTGCCTACTTGTTTTTCAGGTTTCCCAGGTTGTTCCACTGGTCGTAGAGATGATCCAGCTGGAGATGCCCCAGTAGGTGTTTAGAGTGTCCCAGTTACGTATCGTATCTATTGCACCGGTATCGCCGCGGGTGGGATGTCCCGGGTGGTGCTTAGGCTTATATAGTTATTAGTCTGTCTGTGCTTTGTGGTTTTCAGCTGTTGTATTTGGCCGTTGGGCAGTGTTGTATTCGTTATAATGATACTATGTTATTTTTATTTTGTGTTAACTGGGATTATTTTGAGTATGACAGTATTTTAAATTATGTTTTCTTCGTCAAGCCAAAAGCGAAAAATTTTTAGCCACTTTTTAAGTGCTTCCGCCATTTTTTGCGTGTTTTGACTCTGTGTTGTGCACGAGGCCTGACATATAATCTATAAACACAACTACGAACTGATCCAAAAATGGTTGAAAAACTCTATTCATCAGGTCCATAAAAGCTGAGGGTGCATTAGTAAGTCCAAAGGGCATTACTAAAAACTCGTAATGACCATAGCGGGTTCTAAAGGCGGTTTTATAGATATCTGCTGGCTTAATCTTCAATTGATGGTAACCAGATCTCAAGTCAATCTTAGAAAAGACTATCGATCCCTTCAGCTGGTCAAACAGATCCTCGATCCTCGGGAGGGGATGATTATTCTTAATGGTCAGCTTATTCAGCTCTCGGTAATCTATGCATAACCTCAAACTCCCATCATTCTTCTTAACAAATAAAACAGGGACTCCCCACGTGGATGTGCTTGGTTTAATGAAGCCCTTGTCTAACAAATCTTGGTACTTGGTCAACCAGTCCATTCCCAAAATCATGTCAAACTTCGGCATCGGTAGCACAATCAAATCTGCGGTAATCAATCGCCCTTGAAACCTAAGTTCTAAATCTCGAAACAGATCGTAGGATACTAACTCACGCAAAAGCCTATAGTTACTTGGTCGGGTCTGATGAGTAACTTCTTAGAAAACTTGGATACTAAAAAAGAATGGGTAGCACCTGAATCTATCAAGGCTATGGAGGGCATCAGCAATCAAGATCTTCACCATCGAATCTGAATTGGCCTGCTCAGCTGTCATCACAAAATCTCTACTTGTCACCAGCTTCTTTGTTTTTGGGCAATTCTTAATCATATGCCCTAACAACCCACATCTGAAACAGACGTTCTGGCCAAGTCTGCATGGACCAGGGTGAGTTATCTGGCACTTGGGAAACATTGGTCTGTTGCTACTATCAGGAACTGCACTAATGGGTTGAACGGGTAGGGGTTTCTGCTCTTGGGGCCTCTGCTGATTCTTATTCTTTTTCTTAAACGGCCTCTGATCTTTCTGCTGGAAGGTCTGTCTCTTCTGTTGCCTTTCTTCCACCACATCTCCAATACCTATCAATTCACAGGGCTCTATCCACTGGTTCTCTGTAAGTCTTAGGCACAGATAGCCTAACATTCATCTTGAACATAGGCTTTAACCCTTCCACAAAGTGGCTCATCTTCTCTTCTGGATCATTACCAATAAGAGGCACAAAATAACATCCTCTTTCAAACATCCGCACATACTCCTGTACGGTCATAATTCCTTGTTTCAAAGTTAGAAACTCTCTCTTCAACTCAGACCTCTTGTCTGCTGTGAAATATTGCTCAAAGAATACTCGCTTGAAATCTCCCCAGGTAAAATTTTCCAAATCCACAGATAGCTTGGCTCCTTCCCACCAAATCATAGCGTCATCTCTCAAAATGTAGATAGTGCACCTGGGCCTATCCAAATCTGGCATCTGGAGGTACTCAAAGATAACCTCCATCGACTTTATCCAGCTTTCAGTAACCAGCGGATCTGTAGTACCACTAAACTCCTTCGGTTTCTGCCTTCTAAACTTCTCTTGAGGATCATCGTGGCTTGGTCCTCTACTACTCGAAGATTGGCCATTTCCTCGACCAGATTGCTCTACCAACAGCCTTAGAAGTTGGGTAATGCTAGCGTTACTGTCTAGGTCGGGTTCTTCTAAGGAAGTGTTTCTTCTACCTCTTCCTCGGCCAGACATCTTAATCTATAGCCCGTAATCCACCACAATATGAACATCAGAACATGCTAAATTAAAAGACAAATGCTCTGAAACATAACATAAAACTCACAGCTCTAGAGAAACGGTCGACGGAATCTGTTCCAACCGGAAGTGTGTGCTTATCTCAGAACCATGCTCTGATACCAAGTTGTTACGTCCACGCCCATGGGTGTCAACGTATTTGGGTTAAATGAAACAATAAAAGGAAAAGAATGGCTGAATGATAATTGTTGTATGCTGTATTTTACACAGAATAAAATTCGAAACGCAAACACAAATTGGCGCCAAGTATAAATAGCTGAAGCAAATTCGGATAACATATTTGATATAAGTTTCAATGTGTGATATTACAACTACTAGAATTCTATATGAATTCAACATTTTTGCAATGGATCTAATACATATTTGTCAAAAGATAAAAAACAAAAACATCTAAGACGCGGAATCGCTGGCCATTGATAAACACAATCACCACAGCTGATTCATCTCCCGCCGCCCGTCTGCCCCAGATCTGTCTCACCTGCACCATTTAAAAGCTAATGAGCCTAGAGGCTCAACAAGTAAAATCTGATGATAACAAAATCTCTTAATGTAGGAAGACATATCAAATCTGAACATAACTTAGTTTAAAGGAAGGCATTTAAACATAAACATCTTTCGTAAAAACTGATTCGGGAATTAACCCATTCTCATCATTATTTTCTTTTGATTTATGGCTTAGAAGCTATCCTTAGGTCCTTTGGCACTTGATCAAGCTACTTCTGAATTCAGTCTTTATGGCATGAAGCCCTATATGAAGGGGCAACTGTCTTGACAGCTGCTCACCCTTCCTTTATGACCGTCTATTATCTACGCCATAAATCCTTTAAAACTAAACATTTCTTCCTTTAAACTCATATCTGATTGAAATCAGATCTGAAAATCATCGGGGTCACTTCTTTTCTAAACTCGCTTCTCTTTTAAAATCTCACTGAGCATCAGATTCGACTACTGGGGACTCATCATTGAAGTGAAAACAGATTTGGCCAACAAAATAGTGCTCGGGTACAAAACAAATCTTAGTGGCAAAGACAGATAATACTATGGTATCACTAACATTAAAACAGATGTGGCATAAGGGAACAATATCGTTAGCGTGATCAGATTTGACTTTAGATGTAGTAGCGCTAGCGTTGAAGAAGATTTGACTATGGAATAGTAGTGCTAGCGTAATACAGATGTGGCTTCTGGGTTGGTATCGCTAGCGGGAAAACAGATGTGACTGTAGAAATAGTGTTCTAGGAGTAAAACAGATTTGACTCACGAAACAGAGTTAACATCTGAAAAATAGACTTGACAGGGAAATTCAGATTCGTCATGGGAATTTCAGATTTGACCATAGAATCTTGTCGCTAGCGTAGAAAACAGAATTGGCTACTGAACTAGTGCTGCAACATCTCAACGACGTCCAAGATACCAGCTCCGCCTATCTAACCGGAACAAATCCCGATTTGACCAGCATCGCCGATTACTTGGAGTGAAGTCCAGACGTCGCAATTCACCAAGAAGAAGAACTTCATAATCTTTCAAGGAACTAGAATCTGAATGCTCAATGTTTTAAAAAACAACATCACATCTGAGCTAAAACATACTGGAATTCTTTTGAAACAGAAAACAAACAGTGAACCCGATATTTCTTTCCATAAACATTCTGGAACATTGCTATATCTTTAACATAAACAGGAAAGCAAACAGAACTGAGGAAAAATCATTATATGCTTTAAATGGCGTAGCAAGGATCATATTTTACTTGCCTTAACACTAGAAACACTGAGACAGTTGGTTCCTGCAGAAATCCTCCTCAAGCACCACGACGAGTTCCAGAGAGTTTTGGGAGAATTAAAGATTTTCTTTTACAAATGGAAGTGAACTCAAACTTCACGTAAACAATCATATAAAAGAGCATAATTGGCATTAGGCGAAAACACTCGAGTAGGCGGGATTCCTACCAATTATTTGTCCTTTTTGAAAGATTTGCAAAAATCTCCCATATACTGTTTTAAATTTAGAAATTTGCCAAAGGATTTTGAAGATAACAATTTGCTCCATTTGAAGCATTTTCGAAATCTGAAATCTGCTCGAGCTTGTGCTTGAGGAGAAATCTGTCCGGAACCTTCTGAGTCGTGTCTCAAGTCTAAAATATGGAAATATCAACATAGACCTTAAAATTAAAAAGGGTTAAAATTGTGGTCCTATGGATTTTCGGGCGTTCACACTCATTTTTTTTCGCTCATCTCTTGAATATATAAGTGAATCGTGTGTGAGATCTACTGTGACGCTCAATCTCTCGAAGATAAAACTCTCACACACTGGGATGTGCTCTATCCGAGCTGGTTCATCAATTCGAAATCTGAAATCTGCTCGAGCTTGTGCTTGAGGAGAAATCTGTCCGGAACCTTCTGAGTCGTGTCTCAAGTCTAAAATATGGAAATATCAACATAGACCTTAAAATTAAAAGGGTTAAAATTGTGGTCCTATGGATTTTCGGGCGTTCACACTCATTTTTTTTCGCTCATCTCTTGAATATATAAGTGAATCGTGTGTGAGATCTACTGTGACGCTCAATCTCTCGAAGATAAAATCTCACACACTGGGATGTGCTCTTATCCGAGCTGGTTCATCAATGTCTTCCCAGAACTTGTGCTGTCGACTTGATTATTCTTTGAAGTTTTCCATCAGTGCATTATCTCACACCTAGGAACTGAAGCAGCTTGCATACCAGCTGCTACTTAGTATGCGAACTTGCAACCAACACTGCTTTGTGTTGTGCATTCTTGTTATATTTCGTTCTGCACTCGCACAACACTCTCTCCTCCTTGCTTTGACTCACTTTGTCCCTTTATATAGCCTGAAGTGGATTTGTCCATTGGACACAAAGTTGTAGTCGTTTGAAAAGTCTTGTGACACTTTTTGTACTTTGCGTCCTTTGTCTTTTAATGCGTTGCAGGCTTTACTTGACTTGAGCTATTTTAATCAGCGCTTCTACAGCCTTTGCTAACTTCTAGCTCAGTTTGACTCGATCAAACAAATTATTTTGTCCTCTAGTATTTTGAGATTGCATAAACTAATTTATTTGATCTGGCGCAGGACTTCTGATCTGGTCTACCAGCTGGTATCCTTTCAGCTGGTCATCTTCAAGCGTTTTATCCTTGAGCTGGTTGAGTTTTTCAAAGCTCTCTTCTTCTCCTCTCTATCTTCTCTTGAACTCAGCTGCTCTTGTTCTGTTCTTTCCTGATCTTGAGCTGCTTCGAGCTAGCTTGTTCATTACGCTAAGCAGGTCTCTTTACTGAGCTGGTTTCTTAGATGGTTTCCTTCCCAGCTGGTTGCTTTATTCACTAGAGCAGCCTTCTGCTTCCCCATCATAAGTATCCAGCTGCTGAGATCCTTGATCAGGTTTTCTCTTCCCTGATCTGGTTTACCAGCTTGGCTCTTTTCTTTTGTAGAGCCACAGTTTTACTTGCTTGTTCTCTTGATCCATTCAGACACCTCATCCAAACCATCAGCAAGAACACTGTTAATCCACTGGTTGATTGTGCTAGTTATACGAGGATACTTTAAACCATATCCATGTAGAGCTGCAATCCAGCACCAGTGAATGTACAATAATCAGTCCCGATTCTTATGATGAACTGATTATTGTGGCGCTTAGTGATCTGACATACACTCGATCACTACGCTTGTCTATTCAACGACACTCAATCACTGCACTTGTATACTGCACTTGATCTGCACTTGAACTGTTCTGCTCTTCACTGAACCACGCTGTGGTTGATCACTGCTCTTCTATTTCATCAAGCTGGTGAACCAGCTTGATGCTTCCTGCGCTCTGGATTCCTGTAGAACCTGCATTGCATCCTATGTTGGACCAGCTTGGGCGTCCCCTCACTGTTCCAACTTAGATGTTATTTGCTTGACCAGCTTGGGCGTCCCCTCACTTTTACAGCTTGAAAATTTCCCTGTTTCCTCAATCAAGTGCACTGCACATCGCACGAAAGCCATTAGTAAAATATAAGTAGGTTTTGTGTTAATCAAAACTCAGATTCTGATCTGTAGAAACAGATCCAACACGGTGTCTCCTGTGCCAGCTCGTGTTGTTGTCCTGTATGCCCACAACACGCTTGGTAGCTCATCGACCCACTTCCCTCGAGCTGAAAAATGCCGAGCTTTGAGAGCTTGTACGATCCCAACACCATGCCTGGACTTCAACTCCAGAGAGCTTTCTTCCATTATCTTTTTTACCAGCCTCCGAGGTATCCCAAAGTGGCAGACTATGTTCTTCTACAAGAATTTCAGCACCTCAGTCTTAGATATCTTCGCCAAAGGTTCAGCTTCCACCCACTTATAGAAGTATTCTACTGCAACCAGCAGAAAATTTCTCTGGCCAGCAGCTGGTGGGAAGTCCCCCACCATGTCCATACCCCACTGTTCGAAAGGGCATGAGGAAAGAACCTTACGTAGTAATTCAACTGGTTGCTTCTGCTGGCATGCTTCTAAAATTTGCGACAGGACCGAACGAGAGCCGCAACATCCTTCTGCATGGTTGGACAAAATAAACCAGCAATAAATACCTTTCTTTCCAGGGATATGCTTCCAAGGTGGTTTACGCAGCATCCCTCGTGGATTTCCCTAAGAACATAATTTGCCTCCTCGGGACCCAAACATTTCAAAAGCGGTCGTGAGAAGGATCATTTTTAGAGGATACCATTCAACTGCTCAAAGTGAAGTGCTCGATTCTTAATTTCTCGAGCCTATCGAGGCTCCTCAAGCAGAGTCCATAAAACGAGGTATTCATAAACATCATACCTCCATTTGAAGGGGGGATACCCCCCGAGTTTTGACCAATATAGCATATATTGGAGACCAACTCTTGTCCCTGGATTTCCTGGCTTGAGTTCGAGGCCAGGGATCTCGACATCCATGTGAGTTTATCTGCCTTTTTCATTCTGGTCTCAAGGTATTTGGTCGAGGATGAGCTCAGAAAAGTCTTCAGTAATTTTTCTCAAAGCTTCAAAATCTTTGATCATTTTTTCGTTTATTACCTCGAATTTTCCTCTACTTTGTTGCATCGCCAGTTGAGAGTCTAAGTAAGAAAACCTGAGCGATACCCATATCCTTAGTATCTCAGAGTCCAATGATCGAGGCTTCATATTATGCTTTATTATTGGAGGATTTGAAATCTAACTTTACAGTCGTACTTGTCTTCTCTCCCCAAGGAGATACCATAACTACCCCCACTCCACTGCTAGCTGAGCTCGAGGAGCCATCCACTTACACTTTCCACTGTTCTTCCTGCTTGAGTTTTATAGTTCTGCTAGAAAATTGGCCAATTCTTGTGCTTTTATAGCAGTCCGAGGTTTGAACTGGATATCATATTCTCTTAGCTCAGTAACCCATTTCACAAGTCTACCAGAGGCGTCTGTTGAGCGGCTATTTGTCCCAAGGAGCTGTTTGTCAACACCGTAATTAGGTGAGAGAGGAAGTAGGGCCTCAGCCACTGAGATGTGATGACTAGTGCAAGAGATAAATTCCCATGAGTAGTGTAATTCACTTGTGCTCCCTTGAAGGCATGGCTCACAAAATATACTGGTTGATGATCTTGTCCCTCCACTTATATCAAGATCGAGCTGGAAGCCTGTGGGGTAACAAAGAGATAGACATATAGTTGCTCCCTTGGTTCGGGTTTATTAAGGATCGGAGCTCCTTCAGATAATCTTTTAACTCTTGTAAGGACTTCTCACTAGGCTCATTCCATTCGGAATTCTTGACCTTATGGAGTATTTTTAAGAAAGGGAGGCTCTTATCTGCGGATCTAGATATGAATCGTGACAGAGCAGCATCGTTCCTGTCAGCATCTGGACTTCTTGGAAGTTTAGAAGAGAGCACATTAAGGCAAGAGCTTGTACCTTTTCTGGGTTAGCCTCGATTCCTCGCTGAGTGACCACATAACCCAAAAACATTCCCATCCGATCTCCAAAACACACACTTACCAGGGTTCAGCTTGACCCGATACTCTCGAAGATTGTGAAAGGTTTCCTCTACATCTGATATGAACTGCTCTTCCACCCGCACCTGAGACTTTACTAAGATATCATCCACATATACCTCAACATTACTCCCAATCTGACCACGAAATACCTTATCCATGAGCTTTGATACGTGGCTCTGACGTTTGTTAATCTAAAGGGCATGACAACATAGCAGATGTCATCTGCCATGATAAAGATAACCTTGTTTTGGTCTTCCTTAGCTAAGGGAATCTTGTGGTACCCTTGGTAAGAATTCAGAAAGCATAATAATTCTTCACCAGCGGTAGAGTCGACAAGCTGGTCGATCCTCGGGAGGGGGTAACAATCTTTGGACAAGCTTTGTTCAAATCTCAGAATTCAACGCACATATGCCACTTCCCTTTTGCCCTTGGGACAACACCACGTTAGAGAGCCAGGTGGGGAAATGAACCTCTCTGATATGGCCTGCTCTTAACAGCTCTTCCACCTAACTTCTTATCACGGCATCCTTCTATGGCATGAAGTGCCTCCTTTTTTGAATGATGGGCCGGAAGCTCGAGGAGAGATTGATCCTATGCTCCATAACTTCTCGAAGTACACCCTCTGGATCCGAATGAGTCCAAGTGAATACATCTTTATTTTCTCTAAGGAACTGGACGAGTGGCTCTTTAAGATCTGTAGGGATCACTCGATCAATCTTCACCACCAAATGATAATCTCTTCCTATTCTTATTCCATAGCTAGCTGGAAGTCTCTGTCAGGCCCGCTGCTCAACCAGAGATAAAACACGTAATAAACAACGCGGAAGCATTTAAAAAGTGGCTAAAATTTTTCGCTTTGGCCTGACTTAGAAAACATACTTTAAAAATACATTGATATCCAAAATACTGGTTTTACAGCAACTGAAAACCCAATACAACAACCAACAGTAATACAAACATAGAGAGACTCCCAATCAACAACCAAAGGATCCATGATGAGTCTCTCGCTCAACATAGATACAATACATTATAACATGTATATACTATGTATATACTATATATATAACTGAGACACTCTATCCACCTCCCGGGCCACTACCAGCTGGATCAACTCCACGTCCATCTGAGAAACCATGATAACCTGAAACACACACAGGCAAACAAAACAACCAGCCCCAGAGGGACATGGGGTCAAACCCTAGTATGGAGAGAAACTGAAAAATAGCTAATAGATAGCAACAGATAGTATGCAGATTCTATGCATGAGAACAAGGCTACAACCGAAGGCAGGGAGCCAAAGGATCACAAGAAACAGCTCAAAAACTGATACATATCAACTGAAAGATTGTGGCCACGACATGTGTGAGTATATGGAAGCTACCCACTCGTCTTAGCACACAGTATCAGATGCATAACAAATCACTCAACCTAATGTTGCCCAACTCATGAGACGTGGGAGCTACCCACTTAGCTCATAGCGGCTAGCAACAACCTAGCAGGGAGATGAGGAGCAGGGTATTGTCGCTCGTCCTCAATTCAACCATCCTGGTACACACAGGTTAGCAACACAAGGAACGGCTAACAAGATCTGAGCTCAACATGGAAAATGCGTGTATTCAAATGCAACAGAATGCAACAACCAATGAAATAGCATACGCTGCACAACAGGACAGCAAGCATACACATATATCCATTCCAAATCCAACGCTGTAAAACAAGCTCACATCCGTACCTTAACCTTCTGAGCTACAATTACCACAACAAGGTCTTGAGCACACAGATCTGAAACCTGATAAACCAATACAACACAATACTCAGGGACAGTAACACAGAACTTACGAACTGGGAGCTACGAGCTCCACCCAGCTCTATCCTACCCTTCTAGCACAACAGACAGCTCTAAACGAAGCATAAGGGAGGATCTATCACTAGCTTAGAGCGTTACCTTAACTGGAAAGAAAATCTGCTCAAATGCTAACAGACTACACAAGGTAGCTTCCTTTGTGATCTTCTTCGAGCTAACACCAAGTCTTCAAAAGAGGTATAGAAAGGACGGTCTTGACAAGAGGAGTCCAGCGCTACCACTCTTGCTTCTATGGGAACTGCCTACCGTCGGCAATCAAGGGAAATAAGCTACGGTGAACAGTAGCTAGGGTATCGCGACAGAGTAAGCTTATGAGAAATATTTCTAAGTGTCGGAAAAGATATCGTGATCGAATGGTCAAAGTCCTCTATTAATAACTCAAATCTGTCGAAATCTAAGGAACAGTAACCACCAAAAACTTAAGGCCCAAAGCTGATCCCAACTCAGATCTGAGTACCACTCAAGATCTGGACTCTATGCCAAAACAGATTTGGAACTCATCCAAACGACGTCGCACAGAGGATCGCTCACTCCACTAGGGAACGTCATCCTGATAGACAAATCTGAATCGCTAAACGGCGTCGCATAGCGTTCACAAAAACTTCGTCGCATCGCACACAGATCTGATGCACATAAACTGTCAAATCTGAAATCCCTGAACCGCACCGGTCTAATCCATAATACGAACCGGACCTGTCCACGTATTACTAACAACGCGCACATCTCAAATCTGGTTTATCCCAAACGACTCGCTTCGCTACCCGTTAATAAAATTCACTAGCGTGTCCGGAATAACGCGCGATCACCAGATTTCACCATCGAATCTGAGTACGATCATCCAAAGCTGATCAACACTTAAATCTGATCATTTTCCGTGGAAATTATCCAACAATCCAGAGCTTTTCGAAGACTTATACTGACCCGATTGCTTCAAAAAGCATACCAGTTCAAAGCTGGCCCATCCTAGATCTGTTCAAGCCAAATCTGCTAAACCCGATTAATTAACTCCATTAATCCAATAATATTTCGGGTCTCACATTCCTCCCCCACTGAAAATAAGATTTCGTCCTCGAAATCAAACAACAACTCCAGATCTGAGCAGAACCTCAACAAACAACCAACACAAGAAAAATCCCGCTACGCACAAGACAAACAACAACTCTCCAACACACAACGAGAGGATACTAACCAAGAGTTCAAGATAAGTGGAACAAACAACAACAAACAAACTAGCTACTGGAGTTAATGCAAGATCTACTCAAACAGATGAGGCCACTCACGTTGCATTTTCTCTTCTAACTCCCATGTAGCTTCTTCTCTACCATGTTTACTCCATTGGACCATCATCAAAGGAATGGTCTTGTTCCTGAGTTCATTAGTTCGTAGCACATGCGAAGGATCTGGCTCATAATTCCTCAGCAGACACATGAAACACATCATGTAATGATGACAGATCTAACGGCAACAACAAACGATAAGCCAAAGTACCGATCCTCTCAACAATCTCATAAGGTCCAACATAACGAGGAGCTAGCTTACCCTTGAGACCAAATTTCATTACACTTCTAAAAGGAGAAACTTTCAGGAGTACTCGATCACCAACCTGAAATTATAAAGGCCTACGCCTTTTGTTCTCATAGCTGGATTGGCTATCTTGTGCAGCTTTCATACACTGTCGAATCAGATCCACTTGATCTCTCATTTGCTGCACAAATTCTGGATAAGATAGCTGCTTCTCCCCAAATTTTTCCCAACAAATAGGCGATATACACTTTCTACCATACAGTGCTTTGAATGGTGCCATACCAATCGTGATCTGATAGCTGTTATTATAAGAAAAATCAACCAAAGATAAAGAATCTTGCCAGCTACAACTGAAATCCATAAGAACAGCTCTCAATATATCCTCCAAAATATGGATAGTTCTCTCAGATTGGCCATCTGTCTAGGGATGATAGGCTATACTCATAGCCAATCTGGTAACCAAAGCTGTTTGCAAACTTTTCCAAAACCTGTAAGTAAACCTCGGATCACGATCTGAAACAATGGTCACAGGCACACCATGCAATCGCACCACAAAATCCATGTACATCTTCGCCATTGTATTCAAATAATACTTCATATTGTAGGGAATGAAGTGAGCAGACTTCGACAATCTATCAATAACTACCCAAACAGCATCACACCCTCGACTGTAACGAGGCAAATGTGTAACAAAATCCATTGCTATGTGCTCCCAATTCCATTGGGGCAACTCTAAACTCTGCAATAAACCACCAGATCTCATCCTTTCTGCCTTAACTTGCTGACAATTCAGGCAACGCGCAACAAAATCAGTAACATCACTCTTCAAACCTGCCAACCAGTAGTGCGGCTTCAAGGCATGGTACATCTTCCTTGTACCCGGAGGAACACCGTGCCTACTACAGTGAGCTTATCTCAAGATCTCCTCCTTTAAATCAATCAGATTTGGCACTACCAACCTACCACGAAATCTCAAACAACCATCAGACGAGGCAGAAACTGTCCATTTTGAGCTTTCAACTTCAGCTCATGGATGCATGGATATGTTCTTCGAGCTGCTCTAATATTCGCAACAATATGTGGCTCAACTTGAAAAGAAGACACCACAAACCTAATCCTCATCTGGGTAAAACTGCCAAACAGTAGTGCTTAGATGCTCATGGACCTTCGAAATCTGCAACGATGCCAGCATCTCCACTTGAGACTTCCTGCTTAATGCATCAACAACTACATTCACTTTCCCAGGCTGATATTGGATCTCACAATCAGAATCGTTAAGCAGCTCCATCCATCTACGCTGTCTCATGTTCAAATATGACTGAGAAAAGAGATACTGAAGGCTCTTGTGATTTGTATACACCACAAATTGCTCACCATACAGATAGTGACGCCAAATATTCAAGGCAAAGACCACTGCTGCAAACTCAAAATCATGAACTGGGTATCGAGTCTCATGCGGTTTCAAATGACGAGAGGCATACGCAATGACTCGACCATTCTGCATCAACACACAACCCAATACTTTAAGCAAAGCATCCGAACAAACCACAAAACCACCTGATCCTGAAGGCAAAGTTAACACAGGCGCTGAAGTTAGCTTCACTTTAAGAAACAGAAAGCTGTTCTCACACTGCTCAGTCCAAACAAATCTCTTGTCCTTCTGGGTCAACTGTGTCATAGGCTTATGCTAGAAAAGTCCTCTATGAAACGTCGGTAATAGTTAGCCAGTCCCAAAAAGCTACGAATTTCTGAAACATTCTTGGGACGCTCCACGTTTACAAAAGCCTCTACATTACTGGGATCAACAGATATACATTCAGCTGAAATGGCATGACCCATAAATAATACTATGTCCAACCAAAACTCGTATTTGGAAAACTTAGCATACAGCTGCGAGTCTTTAAGTGTCTGGAGAACCAGCCTCAAATGCTCTTTATGTTGCATTGGAGTCTTCGAGTACACCAAAATATCATCGATAAACACTATCACAAACTGATCGATGAATTCTCGAAAGACTCGATTCATCAGGTCCATGAAAACTGCAGGGGCATTCGTCAAACCAAAAGGCATAACCAAAAACTAATAATGCCCGTACCTCGTACGAAATGCAGTTTTCGCAACATCTTGCTCTCGAATGTGCAACTGGTGGTACCCCGAACGCAGATCGATCTTAGAGTACACGGTTGAACCCTGAAGCTGATCAAACAAATCATCGATCCTCGGTAACGGGTACTTATTCTTCACTGTTGCCTTATTCAGTTTTCGGAAGTCGATGCACATCCTCATCGAACCATCCTTCTTCTTTACAAACAGGATAGGTGCTCCCCACGGGGACATACTCGGCCTAATGAAGCCCTTCTCCAACAAGTCGCTAAGCTGCACCTTAAGCTCCCTCAACTCGGATGGCGCTAAATGATACGGGGCTCGCGAGATAGGAGCTGTACCAGGTACCAACTCAATGCTAAAATCGATCTCCCTTCTCGGTGGAAAACCAGGAATCTCCTCAAACATATCAGGGAAATCACGAACGACCGGGATATCACCAAGCTCTACGCACGAAGAGAAGGATGCATCTAAAGCATAGATCATAAATCCTACGCTCTCGAACGACAACAGGCTAAATATCTCCATGGAAGACACGAAAGGAATCTTCGTCTGGGAATCGTGGCCATAGAAATTCCATTTCTCACCAGACTGGGGCCTAAAACGCACAACGCCATGGAAACAATCCACGGTGGCCCTATAACTAGACAACACGTCCATTCCCACTATGCAATCGAAATCCCACATGACTAACCGTATCAGGTTCGTTACCAACACATTCTCACAAAACTTAAGAATGCCATTCAACATAATCTCTCGGGAGAATAGGCTCGCGCCGGTAGGAGTCGCAACAGACACAACATCACAAAAAGAAGTGGTTTGCAACCCATGCTCAACCGCAAATGCATCAGCAATAAAAGAATGTGATGCTCCTGTATCAAACAATACACGTGAAGGAAAATAAAAAACAGCGTTAATACCTGCAATCACTCCTTCTGGCGTGCCCTCTGCTTGCTCCCTCGTCATGGCATTCACCTGGGCATGCTGGGGTCATGAGAAATGAGGCTGGGAAGAATGTCCAAAACGCGAAGGACCGGGCTGCTGGAACGGCCTATACTGCGTCTCCCCCACTCTCTTCTGCTGAACAGGGAAAGAACGACCCCTAGTACATCCTCCTGGACGACCCTGAGGTGGGGCAGTGGTGTGCTGTGATCCTGCCAAAGGACACACTCTCGCAAAGTTTCCAAACTGCCCGCAGTTATTACACGCACCCTGCACCCCAACACACTACATCGTAGGGTGCTTTCCTCCACACTGACCATAGAACTCGACCCTAGGACTACTGCTGCTAGAACTATCCGAACCAGAAGAACTAGAACCCGACTTTTTCTTGAACTGATGACCACGAGGCCTAAACCTGTGGCATCCAGACTGTTGGTTGTCTGCTGCTGGGGTGGCTGGGATGACTGCAAAGACTAGGAATGTTGCACCCCCGGAACCATGGGACGGTTACCTTGCACCACTTGCGTCCTAACACGAGACCTATGATTCTGTAGTCCCTCCTCAATATCCATAGCCTTGTCCACCGCATCCACATAACTAGTCGGTGAACTCGCCAACACCAAAGAATACAGATCCTCATTCAGCCCTTCCAAGAACTTGTTCCTCTTCGCACTCTATCGGCCAGAAACATGCGGAACATACGCAAGAAGAGAAGAAAACCTTCAGGAATCCTCCCCCATAGACATAGTCCCCTGCACCAGGTTATCAAACTCATGATCCCTGGCGTTAACATAGGACTCTGGGATATACTCCTGTCGGAAGGCAGTACAGAAACTATTCCACGAGATCCCAACACCGGTCTCCTCTAGAGCTCGAGAAGCACCTCTCCACCAATGCTCAAAATTCCTCCTCAGCTGGAACGTAGCCAAACTCAACCTTCGCTTGTCCATACCTCACACGATCAAACAACCCGGTAATGTGCTGCAACCAGGACTCTGCATCGGAACTAGGTTTATCACCGTTAAACATCTGAGGGTTCATACGCTGAAACCTCATCATCAAAAGTTCTATATCATCCATACGGGCTGCCAGCTCATCTACCTCATCCTCAACCTGTCTAGCACGTCTACAAAGAGGAATACTATGCTGCACTTCCTCGTTCTGACCCTCGGATTCATCCGGAAACTGTCCTCTCGCTCTACCCGTACGTCTAGGCGGCATCTATGAGATCACTAGAATAGTAAGATCACACAGCCAATAAAACACATAGTCATGCACATGCAACAAGCAACATTGTGCCTAGACTCAAGTGTGATCAAAAGAAATTGAGATTATCCCAGCTTAAGCTCTGATACCAAAAATATCAGGCCCGATGCTCAATCAGAGATAAAACATGCAATAAACAACGCGGAAGAATTTAAAAAGTGGCTGAAATTTTTCTCTTTGGCCTGACTTAGAAAACATACTTTCAAAATACATTAATATCCAAAATACAGGTTTTAAAGCAACTGATAACCAAATACAACAACCAAAAGCAATAAAAACATAGAGTGACTTCCAATCAACAACCAAAGGATACATGATGAGTCTCTCGCTCAACATAGATATAATACATTATAACATGTATATACTATATATGTAACTGGGACACTCTATCCACATACCAGGGCACTACAGGCTGGATCAACTCCACGTCCAGCTGAGAAACCATGATAACCTGAAACACACACAGGCAAACAAAACAACCAGCCCCAAAGGGACATGGGTTCAAACCCCAGTATGGGGAGCAAATGAAAAATAGCTAATAGATAGCAACAGAGAATATGCAGATGCTATGCATGAGAACAAGGCTACAATCGAAGGCAGAGAGCCAAAGGATCTCAAGAAACAGCTCAACAACTGATACAGATCAACTGAAATATTGTGGCCACGATGTGTGTGAGTATATAGGAGCTACCCACTCGTCTCAGCACACAGTACCAGATGCATAACAAATCACTCAACCTAATGTTTCCCAACTCATGAGACGTGGGAGCTATCGACTCAGCTCATAGCGGCTAACAACAACCCAGCAGGGAGATGAGGAGCACGGTATTGCCGCTCCTCCTCAATACAAGCATCCTGGTACACAAAGGTTAGCAACACAAGGAACGGCTAACAAGATCTGAGCTCAAAATGGAAAATGCGTGTATGAAAATGCAACAGAATGCAACAACCAATGAAATAGCACACACTGCACAACAGGACAACAAGCATACACATATATCCATGCCAAATCCAATGTTGTAAAACAAGCTCACATCCGTACCTTAACCTACTGAGCTACAAATACCACAACAAGGTCACGAGCACACAGATCTTGTGAGACCCGACAAGCTGATGAGATTAATTGAGTTATTTAATCGGGTTTTATTGAGATCGGCTTTGCGTCGATGTGCTTAAAGAAGCTATTGGGTTTTGTTTTAATCCTTGGAACAAGTCTGGAGAGTTAGAGTTTTGGCTTGAGATCTGTTCAGAAGTTAGCGTGGGTCATCGCTGAGTGCTAGCGTTCAGCAGTGGTGACGTGAGCAGTTGTTGCTGGTTTGTTGGTTTCCAGTTTTGAGGAGAAGTCTGATATCGTGGGCATTCAGATGTCTCCTAGCGTGTTTTCAGTAGCGGGTGTTGGTACGTCGTCTTTGGATTAGTTGGAACGACAACGTTTTGTATTAGCGGTATAGACTCAACTGTGAGTTGCGTTAGCTTTCAGTTGTGTGAGATTTGATGCTGCGTTGCTATCAGATGTTGGTTAGTTGTTCAGCATTGAGTAGCGGGTAACGTGTTCAGCTGCGACAGTAAACTCACTGCGACGTCGTTTGGTTTAAAGTGATCGCTGTTTTGGCGTAGAGTGAGATATGTTGCGAGATCTTGTTGGTTTCCAGTTTTGAGGAGAAGTCTGATATCGTGGGCATTCAGATGTCTCCTAGCGTGTTTTCAGTAGCGGGTGTTGGTACGTCGTCTTTGGATTAGTTGGAACGACAACGTTTTGTATTAGCGGTATAGACTCAACTGTGAGTTGCGTTAGCTTTCAGTTGTGTGAGATTTGATGCTGCGTTGCTATCAGATGTTGGTTAGTTGTTCAGCATTGAGTAGCGGGTAACGTGTTCAGCTGCGACAGTAAACTCTCTGCGACGTCGTTTGGTTTAAGTGATCGCTGTTTTGGCGTAGAGTGAGATATGTTGCGAGATCTGGATGCAAGCGGGAATATCAGCTATGATATCTTAAGTTGTCGGTGGATTTGTTCCCAGTTTCTATCAGCAGTGAGATTTAAATAGGGAGCTTGGCCTTGTTCACTATTATTCTTTTCCGACACTTCGAATATTTTCCGATAGCAAACTCTGTCGCGATACCCTAGTTACTGTTCACCAAACCTTATCTTCTTCGATTGCCGACGGTAGACAGCTCCGATTGAAGTAAGAGTTGTAGCGTTGGACTCCTCTTGCTGAGACGCTTCGTTTTGATAGTGCTTTCGGACATTTGCTTGAAGCTGGTGAGGTGCGCAAAGACATCTCCCTTTTGTAGTTTGTTAGCGTACCGTCCTAGCTTGTTGGGGCAAGTGTTCAGACCCTGCTTTGTGTTTTTTTAGAGCTCTCTGTTGAGTTAGAGGGGTAGTATAGCGCTTGTTGAGTTCGTAGCTCCCAGCTTTTGCTTTTCTGTGTTTCGGTCCTTGAGTAGTTGTTTGTAATTGGCTTAGCAGGTGTGAGATCTGCGTTGCTCGGACCCAGTTTGTAGTAATTGTTGCACAGAGACATGAGGTACGGATGTGAGCTTGTTACAGCTTTGAGATTTGGCATGGATATGTGCTCATGATTGCTGTTCTGTGATGCTGCGTATATTGTTTTGTTACCTAATGCATTGTGTTGCACTGCCTACACGCATCTGTTGCATGTTGTTTCAGATCTCTTGTAGCCGTGCCTTTTGATTTCTGAATTGTTGCACAGAGACATGAGGTACGGATGTGAGCTTGTTACAGCTTTGAGATTTGGCATGGATATGTGCTCATGATTGCTGTTCTGTGATGCTGCGTATATTGTTTTGTTACCTAATGCATTGTGTTGCACTGCCTACACGCATCTGTTGCATGTTGTTTCAGATCTCTTGTAGCCGTGCCTTTTGATTTCTGAATTGAGCGTGCCAGGGTGTTTGTAGAAGCGAGCGGGTAACTCCCGTACCTCATCTCCCTGCTGGGATTGTTTGCCACCATGAGCGGAGTGGGTAGCTCCCACATCTCATGTGTTGGGCAACAGCAGGTTGAGCGTTGTTTATGCACCTGGTACCGTCTGTTGAGACGAGTGGGTAGCTCCCATATACTCACACACATTGTGGCCACTGCCTTCTGTTCGGATTTCAGTTGTTGAGCTGACTTTGGAATCCTTTGGCTCCCTGTGTTCGGTTGTAGCCTTGATCTCATGCATAGCATTTGCATTTTATCTGTTTCTATCTAACTTCTGTTTTCAGTTGCTCTCCGTACTGGTGTTTGACCCCATGTCCCTCTGGAGCTGGCGTTTGTTTTTCCTGTATGTGTTTTCAGGTTACCAGGGTTACTCTGCTGGTCGTGGAGTAGACCCAGCTGGTGGTGCCTCATGAGGTGGTTAGAGTATCCCAGTTAGCGTATAGCATATTATGTATCAGTACTGTTAGCCGGGGGTTGTCCTGTGCTTTGTAGTTGTTGTTGTTTGGTACTGAATATATGTTTTAATGCTGTACTGTTGTATTGAGTGATTTTAATTACTGGGATATTTTGAGTATTGTTGTATTTTAAATTATATGTTTTAATCGTCAGGCCAAAGAGAAAATTTTAAGCCACTTTTGTATGCTTCCGCTATTGTTTTGCCTGGTTTAACTATGTATTGTGCACGAGGCCTGACATTTTTGGTATCAGAGCTTAAGCTGGGATAAGCTCGATTTCTTTGATCACATTTGAGTCTAGGCACAGTGTTGCATGTTGCATGTGCTTGATTATGTGATTCTATGTTATATCTCTGTTGTTGCGAGACCTTACCTTCTTAGTGCCTTCGTATATGCCGCCTAGACTTAAGGGTAGAGGTAGAGCGCATTTTCGGGAAGAATCTGAAGGTCAGAATGAGGAAGTGCAGCGTAGTGTTCCTCGTCGTGGACGCGAGAGAGAGATTGACTTGGAGGTAGATGAGCTGGCAGCCCGTGTAGACGATATGGAACTAGTGATGGCGAGGTTTCAGAGGATGAATCCTCAGACGTTCAATGGCGATGATCCTAGTTCTGATGCTGAGTCTTGGTTGCAGCATATTACTGGATTGTTCGATTGTGTCAGGTATGACGATGAGCATAGACTGAGTTTGGCTACGTTTCAGTTGAGAAGAAGTGCTGAGCGTTGGTGGAGACGTGCTTTTAGGACTCTCGAGGAGACAGGCGTGGGGATTTCGTGGAGTAGCTTTTGTACTGCCTTTCGTCAGGAGTACGTTTCGAAATCTTTTGTGAATGCCAGAGAGCGTGAGTTCGATTACCTGGTTCAGGGTTCTATGACTGTGGGTGAGTATGCCCGGAGATTCTCTTCTCTTCTTGCCTATGTTCCGCATGTTGCTGGCCGAGAGAAGGCGAAAAGGAATAAGTTCGTGGAGGGGCTCAATGAAGAGCTGTATTCGTTTGTGTTGGCGGGTTCACCGGCGAGCTATGCAGAAGCGGTGGACAGGGCTATAGACATTGAGGAAGGACTGCAGAATCGTCGGTCGCGTGTTAGGCCGTAGGGAGTGCAAGGTAGTCGTCCCGTGGTTCCGGGAGTGCAACCTTCCCAGTCAGTGCAGTCGTCTCAGCCACCCCAGCAGCAGTTAGCCCGGCAGCCCGGACACCAGAGGTTTAGACCTCGTGGTCGTCAATTTAAGAAGAAGTCTGGTTCTAGTTATTCTGGCTCGGGGAGTTCGAGCAGTGGCATTAGCTCCAAAGTGGAGTATTGTGGCTAGTGTGGTGGAAAGCACCCGACAGCGCAGTGTGTTGGTATGCAGGGTTCATGCAATGTCTGTGGTCAGTACGGACACTTTTCTCGAGTGTGTCCTTTGTCTGGATCGCAGCATACCGCCGCTCCACCGTAGGGTCAAGGTGGATCATCTAGAGGTAGTTCTTTTCTAGCCCAACAGCAGAGATTAGGGGAGCCTCAGTTTAGGCCGTATCAGCAGCCTGGTCCTTCGCGGTTTGGACAGTCTTCCCATCCTCAGTTTTCTGGACCTCAGTTTGCCCAAGTGAACGCCATGACTAGGGAGCAAGCGGAGGGCACGCCCGACGGAGGGATTATCGCAGGTACTTGATTTGTTTTTGATTTTCCTGTGCGTGTGTTATTTGATACAGGAGCATCACATTCTTTTATTTCTGATGCATTTGTGGTTGAGCATGGTTTGCGTACCACATCTTTGTGTGATGTTGTATCTGTTGCGACTCCTGCCAGCGCGAGCTTGTTTTCCCAAGAGATTTTGTTAAATGGTGTTCTTAGGTTTGGCGAGAATGTGTTTTTAGCCAACCTGATCAGGCTAGTGATGTGGGATTTTGATTGTATCATGGTAATGGACGTGTTGTCTAGCTATAGGGCCACTGTGGATTGTTTCCATGGCGTTGTGCGATTTAGGCCCCAATCTGGCGAGAAATGGAATTTCTATGGCCAAGATTCCCAGTTGAAGATTCCTTTAGTCTCTGCGATAGAGATGTTTAGCATGTTGTCACTAGAGAATGCTGGTTTTATGATCTATGCCTTAGATGCGTGTTCTTCTTCGAGTGTAGAGCTTAGTAGGGTTCCCGTGGTTCGACATTTTTCGGATGTGTTTCTGGAGGAGATTCCTGGTTTTCCTCCGAGGAGGGAGATAGACTTCAGCATTGAGTTGGTACCTGGTACAGCTCCAATCTCGCGTGCTCCGTATCATTTTGCGCCTGCTGAGTTGAGGGAGCTTAAGGTTCAGCTTAGTGATTTGCTGAAGAAGGGATTCATTAGACCGAGTATGTCCCCGTGGGGAGTGCCTATCTTGTTTGTCAAGAAGAAGGACGGGTCGATGAGGATGTGTATCGACTTTAGGCAGTTGAACAAGGTGACAGTGAAGAATAAGTACCCTTTTCCTAGGATCGATGACTTGTTTGATCAGCTTCAGGGTTCGACTATGTTTTCTAAGATCGATCTTCGTTTGGGGTATCATCAGTTGCGCATCCGTGAGCAAGATGTTGAGAATACTACATTTCGTATGAGGTATGGGCATTATGAGTTTCTAGTTATGCCTTTCGGTTTGATGAATTCTCCTGCAGTTTTAATGGACTTGATGAATAGAGTCTTTAGAGAGTTCATCGATCAGTTTGTGATTGTGTTTATCGATGACATTTTGGTGTACTCTAAGACTCCGTTGCAGCACAAAGAGCATTTAAGTTTGTTCTTTCAGAAACTTCGAGACTCGCAGCTGTATGCTAAGTTCTCCAAGTGCGAGTTTTGGTAAGACCGAGTTGTGTTTCTGGGTCATGTAATTTCTGTCGATGGTATTTCTGTGGATCCCAGTAAGGTTGAGGCCGTGATTAACTGGGAGCGTCCCAAGAATGTTGCTGAGATTCATAGTTTCTTGGGTTCGGCTGGCTATTATCGGCGGTTTATAGAGGGATTCTCTAGTATAGCTAAGCCAATGACTCAGTTGACTCAGAAAGACAAGAGGTTTGTGTGGACTAAGCAATGCGAAAATAGTTTTCAGTTGCTCAAGGAGAAGCTAACTACTGCGCCTGTGTTAGCTCTGCCGTGTGGTTCAGGAGGTTTTGTTTTTTGTGCAGATGCTTCCTTGAATGGATTGGGTTGTGTGTTGATGCAGAATGGTCGAGTCATTGTGTATGCCTCTCGGCAGTTGAAGCCGCATGAGACTCGTTACCCGGTTCATGATTTGGATTTAGCAACAGTGGTTTTTCTTTGAAATTTTGGCGTCACTACCTGTATGGTGAGAAGTTTGTGGTGTACTCCGACCACAAGAGTCTTCAGTATCTGTTTTCTCAGTCGGATTTGAACATGAGACAGCGTAGATGGATGGATCTGCTTAAAGATTTTGATTTTCATATCAAATATCAGCCTGGGAAGATGAATGTAGTTGCTGATGCATTGAGCAGGAACGCTCAAGTGGCGATGTTGGCTTCGATGCAGATTTCGAAGGTCCATGAGCATCTTAGCACTACTGGTTGGCGATATTACCCAGCTGAGGATTATGTTGTGGTGTCTTCTTTTCAATTTGAGCCACAGATTGTTGCTAGCATTAGGGAAACTCAGAGGACTGATCCATCCATCCATGAGTTGAAGCTGAAGGTGAGAGCAGGACAGTTGGAGGACTATTCTGTCTCTGCCGGTGGTTGTTTGAGGTTTCGTGGCAGGCTGTTAGTGCCAAATCTTGTTCATTTGAAAGAAGAGATCTTTCGAGAAGCGCATTGCAGTAGATACAGTGTCCATCCTGGTGCAAGGAAGATGTATCATGCCTTGAAGCAGCATTACTGGTGGGCAAGTTTGAAGAGTGATGTTGCTGATTTTGTAGCCCGTTGTTTGAATTATCAGCAAGTCAAGGATGAGAGTATGAGACCTGGTGGTTTGTTTCAAAGCTTAGAGGTGCCCCAATGGAATTGGGAGCACATAGCTATGGATTTTGTCACGCATTTGCCTCGTTCCAGCAGTGGTTGTGATGCGGTTTGGGTGATAATAGACAGATTGTCGAAGTCTGTGCACTTCATTCCCTACAACATGACCTAATCTTTGAAGAAGATGGCGAAGCTGTACATAGATTTCGTGGTGCGTTTGCATGGTGTGCTAGTTTCGATTGTTTCAGATCGTGATCCTCGATTTACTTCCAGGTTTTGGAAGAGTTTGCAAACAGCTTTGGGTACTAGATTGGCGATGAGTACAGCGTATCACCCCCAGACATATGGCCAATCTGAGATAACTATCCAGATTTTAGAGGATATGTTAAGAGTTGTTGTGATGGATTTTAGTGGTAGCTGACAAGACTCGTTTTCTTTGGTTGAGTTTTCCTACAATAATAGCTATCAGGTAACGATTGGGATGGCACCATTTGAAGCTTTGTATGGCAGGAAGTGCAGATCGCTGATATGTTGGGAAGAAGTGGGGTAGAAGCAGCTGTCTTCTTCAGAATTTGTGCAGCAGATGAGAGATCAGGTGGATTTGATTCGCCAGCGAACTAAAGCTCCACAAGATCGCCAAGAAAGTTATGCGAATAAGAGGCGTAGGCCTTTAGAATTTGAGGTTGGTGATCTAGTTTTCCTTAAGGTTTCTCCTTTCCGCAGTGTTATGAGATTTCGTCTCAAGGGAAAGGTGCAGCAGATGAGAGATCAGGTGGATTTGATTCGCCAGCGAACTAAAGCTCCACAAGATCGCCAAGAAAGTTATGCGAATAAGAGGCGTAGGCCTTTAGAATTTGAGGTTGGTGATCTAGTTTTCCTTAAGGTTTCTCCTTTCCGCAGTGTTATGAGATTTCGTCTCAAGGGAAAGTTAGCTCCTCGTTATGTTGGTCCTTATGAGTTAGCTAAGAGGATTGGCCCTTTGGCATATCGTTTGCTGTTGCCACCAGATTTGTCTTCCTTACATGATGTGTTTCATGTTTCGATGTTGAGGAAGTGTGAACCAGATCCCTTGCATGTGTTGAGAACTGACGAGGTGGAGTTAGATCGGACTTTGAGCTATGTGTAATATCCCTTGCAGATCTTGGATAGAAAAGAGAAACAGCTGAGGAACAAAACCATTTCTTTGGTGATGGTTCAGTGGAGCGAACATGGTAGGGAAGAAGCTACTTGAGAACTGGAAGAGAAGATGCAGCGCGAGTGGCCGCATCTGTTTGAGTGAGTGTTGTATCAGATTCCAGTAGTTGGTTCTTTGTTACTTCTCGGTAGATGTTTGCTTAAGTTCTTTTCCCCAGTTATCTTTAACTTTTGATCTTGAGTTGTTTGATTTCAAGGACGAAATCCTGTTCTAGTGGGGGAGAGATGTGAGACCCGAAAAGCTGATTAGATTAATTGAGTTAATTAATCGGGTTTAATTGAGATCAGCTTTGCGTCGATGTGCTTGACGAAGCTATCGGGTTTTGTTTAGTCCTCGGAACAAGTCTGGAGAGTTAGAGTTTTGACTTGAGATCTGTTCAGAAGTTAACGTGGGTCTTTCGCTGAGTGCTAGCGTTCAGCAGTGGTGACGTGAGCAGTTGTCGCTGGTTTGTTTGTTTCCAGTTTTGAGGAGAAGTCTGATATCGTGGGCATTCAGATGTCTCCTAGCGTGTTTTCAGTAGCGGGTGTTGGTACGTCGTCGTTTGGATTAGTTGGAACGACAGCGTTTTGTATTAGCGGTAGAGACTCAGCTGTTAGTTGCGTTAGATTTCAGCTGTGTGAGAGATCTGATGTTGCGTTGCTATTAGATATTGGTTAGTTGTTCAGCATTGAGTAGCGGGTGATGTGTTCAGCTGCGACGGTAATTCTCTGCGACATCGTTTGGTTTAAGTGATCGCTGTTTTGGCGTAGAGTGAGATGTGTTGTGAGATCTGGATGCAAGAGGGAATATCAACTGTGATAGCTTAAGTTGTCAGTGGATCTGTTCCCAGTTTCTGTCAGCAGTGAGATTTAAATAGGGAGCTTGGCCTTGTTCTCTATTATTGTTTCCCGACACTTAGAATATTTCCCGATAGCAAACTCTGTCGCGATACCCTAGTTACTGTTCACCAAACCTTATCTTCTTCGATTGCCGATGGTAGACAGCTCCGATTGAAGTAATAGTGGTAGCGTTGGACTCCTCTTGCTGAGATGATTCGTTTGGATAGTGCTTTCGGACGTTTGCTTGAAGCTGGTGAGGTGCGCGAAGACATCTCCCTTCTGTAGTTTGTTAGTGTACCGTCCTAGCTTGTTTGGGTAAGTGTTCAGACCCTGCTTTGTGTTTGTTTAGAGCTCTCTGTTGAGTTAGAGGGGTAGTATAGCGCTTGTTGAGTTCGTAGCTCCCAGCTGTTGCTTTTCTGTGTTTCTGTCCTTGAGTAGTTGTTTGTAATTGTCTTAGCAGGTGTGATATATGCGTTGCTCGGACCCAGTTTGTAGTAATTGTTGCACAGAGACTTGAGGTACGGATGTGAGCTTGTTATAGCGTTGAGATTTGTCATGGATATGTGCTCATGCCTGCTGTTCTGTGATGCTGTGTATATTGTTTTGTTACCTACTGCATTGTGTTGCACTGCATACACGCATCCGTTGCATGTTGTTTCAGATCTCTTGTAGCCGTGCCTTTTGATTGCTGAATTGAACGTGCTAGGGTGTTTGTAGAGGCGAGCTGGTAACTCCCGTACCTCATCTCCCCGCTGGGACTGTTAGCCACCGTGAGCGGAGTGGGTAGCTCCCACATCTCATGTGTTGGGAAACATCAGGTTGAGCGTTGTTTATGCACCTGGTACCATGTGATGAGATGAGTGGGTAGCTCCCATATACTCACACACATTGTGGCCACTGCCTTCTGTTCGGATTTCAGTTGTTGAGCTGCCTTTGGAATCCTTTGGCTCCCTGTGTTCGGTTGTAGCCTTGATCTCATGCATAGCATTTGTATATTATCTGTTGCTATCTAACTGCTGTTTTCAGTTGCTCTCCTGGTTTGACCCCATGTCCCTCTGGGGCTTGTATTTTTTTTTGCTTTATGTATTTTCAGGTTACCATGGTTACTCTGTTGGTCGTGGAGTAGACCCAGCTGGTGGTGCCCCAGGAGGTGGTTAAAGTGTCCCAGTTAGCGTATAGCATATTATGTATCAGAACTGTTAGCCGGGGGTTGTCCTGTGCTTTGTTTTTTGGTGATGAATATATGCTTTAATGCTGTACTGTTGTACTGAGTGATTTTAATTACTGGGATATTTTGAGTATTATTTTATTTTAAATTATATGTTTTAATCGTCAGGCCAAAGCGAAAATTTTAAGCCACTTTTTTATGCTTCCGCTATTGTTCTACGTGGTTTAACTCTGTATTATGCACGAGGCCTGACAGATTTGAAACCTGATAAACCAATACAACACAAAACTCAGGGACAGTAACACAGAACAAACGAACTGGGAGCTACGAGCTCCACCCTGCTCTATCCTACCCTTCTAGCACAACAGACAGCTCTAAACGAAGCATAAGGGAGTATCTATCACTATCTCAGAGCGTTACCTGAACGGGAAAGCAAATCTGCTCAAATGCTAACAGACTACACAAGGTAGCTTCCTTCGTGATCTTCTTCGAGCTAACCCGAAGTCTTCGAAAGAGGTATAGAAAGGACGGTCTTGACAAGAGGAGTCTAGCGCTACCACTCTTGCTTCTATGGGAACTGTGTGAGGAATCAGATTTCTAATTTGGTGATTAATCAGAATTTGGGATTAAATTAGTCACGGGAATTAAGAATTTCGAATTCTGGAATTTCGAATTTTTAGTGAAATCTGATTTGGAAAATATTCAGATCTCTATTTGAAGTTGCCCAGATTTTAGTTTGAATTTATTTTGGTGAAATCTGTCAACAGCAAGCTACTGTAGCGAAGTCAACGCGGGTCAACGTTACTGTAGCTCAAGTCTGGTGAATTTTGAATCAGTAGAGATGACGTAGGCGTGACGCATTGTTATCTGTTGGCAGTAGTTGCGCTTAGAATGATTGCTGCTGGCAGCAGGCGCGCAAATAAGAGAATGATGAGAAGCGACGTCGTTTGAATAAGTTGAAACGCTGCGTTTTGAGTGTTGCGATTGGGTGACCAGCTGTTGGCAGCAATGCTTACGTAACCATTACGATGTCGTTTGGATTAGTTAATGCGTCGTCGTTTTGATTGATTAGCACGACCAGTCGATGTATTGTTTTAAGAGATGTCTGTTAACAGCTTTTGGCCTCTTCGCAAGGGATATCTGTCGACAGTTGGTGGAGCTCTGCGACGTCGTTTGAGTTAGTTGTAACGATGTCGTTTTGATGTTTTCCTTTGAGAATGTATCGACTGGTGGTTGCTGCTGGTTCTATCGAAAGAAAGAAATGGTATCTACTGTTCACGTCGACTGGATGCTTTCGTGGACAGCAGCTGTTGGATTTGAGGGTTATATATAGAAGTGTGGATCGATACTTAGAATTATTTCGAACCTGATATTTCTTATCTTCGTATTCAAACCCTCGTCGAGTTACTGTTCACCCGAACATTTCTTCGTAGACTCCCACCATTTTTTGCCGACGAATTGAGTGGTCTTGGTGGCGCTGAACTCCCCTAGATTAGCTTTTTCGTTGGCTACCTATTTTAGACTTTGAATTAACGCTGGATTGGAGGAGTGGAGCTGCTAGCGTTCGAAGCTTTTGGAGAAAGCTGCGTCGTGCGTTCCTCTTGCTAGAGTGAGCTTGTGGGTGAGCTTTTCTTGTCGATTTGAGATTTGTTCTTGTCGTTGGTACCTGCGTGGATGCTTAGAACTTGAGATTAGTTCTGGCCGTTGGTATTTGAGGGAGTATGTTTAGATTTGAGCTAAGATGTTAGCTACCTTGCACAGATTTCAGTTCCCAGGATTTTGATTGAGCTTTGCCGTGAAGTTTCAAGGGCCGTAGACTTGATTTAGTTGCTGGCCGTTGTTTGTGAAACCGGTTAAGGTATATTGAAGCTGTGAAGGTATGATTGAGCAGCCCTTAGCAGCTTTGAGCATGAACATGACTATATTTAAGTGTTGTGAAATCTGTGGAATTGCTGATAGGTGTTTACGTGAATCAGTTGCTGAATTGCTTGAGTTATGCTTACTGCTTTCATGTAATATGCCTTGTATGCATTATGCATTGATATTGATTGGCATACACGCATACATATTGAGCCTTGACAGATTGATTTGCTGACCTGATTGGGTACCACGTTGTGACTGGCCGATCGTTGAGTCGTGCCCAAAAAGTCCAACACTATCATCGGAGTGGTGACTACCGGATTCGAGTGTCTACCACCGATCTGTGATGGGCTGACGGGCCCCGATGATCACGGACCGATGATTTCCACCGGCTGATTGGCTGTGAGTGGTATAGATTCTTGATTTGATTTGCCAGTTGATAGACTGGTCTAGCTATCCGATTCTTTGATAGCCCTCATGCATTCATAGCATTGATTTACGGCATGTTTCATGTTAGC
Organism: Dorcoceras hygrometricum; assembly: GCA_001598015.1. NCBI lineage: Eukaryota > Viridiplantae > Streptophyta > Magnoliopsida > Lamiales > Gesneriaceae > Dorcoceras > Dorcoceras hygrometricum. Next base: position 144,258 of record KQ998998.1, read on the forward strand.
TGTTTAGATAGCTCTTCGTACTGAGGCTTGACCTCGTATTCTGTTTTCTTGCTTTTGTGTCTTGGGTCTGCGTTACCCATTTGCAGGATCATCAGGTAGCCTGGATGGACAGATTGGATGTTCGGCTGGTCGATCCCCTTTACCATGAGTCCCAGTGTATTGTATTATTTATTGATCCGGGAGATGTCCCGTGATTTTATGTATTTGGGGGATCTGTTTATGATTTGAGATTTGAAGTTATCTGATTGTATAAGTTTGAGTTAACTTATATTTTGAGTATGATAATTTGAATGTATGTTTTTACGTTCAGGCCCAAATGATTTCGAAAAATTTTTAAGCCCTGATTTTAGCTTCCGTGTTTATGCGCTTATTTAAGTGTTAATTGTGAGTAATTAGCATGGGGCCTGACAACTGCCTACCGCCGGCAACCGAAGAAAATAAGCTACGGTGAACAGTAGCTAGGGTATCGCGACAGAGTTAGCTTATGGGAAATATTTCTAAGTGTCGGAAAAGATATCGCGATCTAATGGTCAAAGTCCTCTATTAATAACTCAAATCTATCAAAATCTGAGGAACAATAACCCCCGATAACTTAAGGCCCAAAGTTGATCCCAACTCAGATCTGAGTACCACTAAAGATCTGGACTCTATGCCAAAACAGATTTGGAACTCATCCAAACGACGTCACACAGAGGATCGCTCACTCAACTAGGACACGTCATCCTGCTAGCCAAATCTGAATCACTAAACGGCGTGGCATAGCGTTCATCAAAACATCGTCGCATCGCACCCAGATTTGATGCACACCATAACTACGAACCGGGACTATGAACCGGACCTATCCACATGTTACTAACAAAGCGCACATCTCAAATCTGGTTTCTCCCAAACGACGTCGCTTTGCTACCCGCTAATAAAATTCACTAGCGTACCCAGAATAACGCGTGACCACCAGATTTCACCACCGAATCTGAGTACGATCATCAAAATCTGACACACACTCAAATCTGATCATTTTTCGCATAAATTCTCCAAAAGCCCAGAGCTATTCGAAGACTTATACTGACCCGATTGCTTCACCAAGCGTACCAGTTCAAAGCTGGCCCATCCCAGATCTGTTCAAGCCAAATATGGTCTATGCTAAACCCGATTAATTAACTCAATTAATCCAATAATCTTTCGGGTCTCACAGTCTCCCTCCATCAAATGCACATGCTCACAACCTTGAGTGCTCGGGTGACTATCCGGTCGAGTTTTAACTTCCTTCTACTCCACTTGGACTTCTTCTGCATAGCACTTTTGAGCCACCTTTCGATCACAAATGAATTCTATATGTCCTCGCCAACAGGAAAACTTATTTTCTAATGTATGGATGAGTCCACGGCCATGAAGGTAGCCGTGGTGGGTCTTCCCAAGATCACATTGTAGGAAGAGTGCGTGTCTACTATAATGAACTCGATGACCTTGGTCTTCCCTCCAGAGCCAAGTGATAGAGGTAGATGGACAACTCGCATCGGTTGTAAGGAATGGTCGGTGAATCCAAACAGAGATGTTTGAACAGGCTCCACATGATACTCCTCAAGGTCCATCTGATCCTTGACACCTTTGAAGAGGACGTTACCAGAATCAACAAAAATATGGGCCACTTCATAGTTAGCAATAATGGCTTTGATGACGAAGGTCTCATTATGCATATTGACCCCTCCTTGCAAGTCCTCGGGGCCAAAATAAATTTTAGGACCCGAGCACCTCTTCCCAACCTCCATACTCTCCATATGCCAACACCTGGTCTTCCTCGCATGGTTCGTGTGACGCACACGCGCAAGGGTCAACATATTAGGGTTGAATCGAAATAACAAAAGGAAAAAAAGGGCTGAATGATAATTATTGTAAGTTTTATTTCTTACAACATAAAAAATTCGAAATACAAACACAATTGGCGCCAACTAATAAACATATGAAACAGACCTTGATAACAGATTTGATATAATTTGCAAAGTGCGATATTACAACTGCTGGAATTCTATATGAAGTCTCTATTGTTGTAATGGATTTTAATACAGATTTGACAATAGATCAAAAACAACAATAATAGTAACTAAGGACACGGAAACGCAGGCCTTTGATAAACACAACACCACAGCTGGATCAGCTCCCACACCCGTCTGCCCCGGTTCTGTCTCACCTGCACCATAAAAGCTAGTGAGCCTAGGGTCTCAGCAAGTAAAATCTGAGAGCAACTAAATCACTTAATGCAGGCAGACACATCGTATCATAAAATGACATGGTTTAGAGGAAGGCATTTTAACATTAACTTATTTCATAAACTTCAGATTTGGGAAACAACCCAGATCTCATCTATATTTTCTTGTGATTTATGGCTTAGAAGCTCTCCTTAGGTCCGTAGGCGCTTGATCAAGCTACGTCTGAATTCAGTTACTATATGGCATGAAGCCCAATATGAAGGGTCAACTGACACTCTCGACAGCTGCTCACCCTTCCGTGTCGACCTTCTGTTATCTATGCCATAAATCCTTCAAAACTAAACATTTCTTCCTTTAAACAAATATTTGATCAAAATCAGATCAAACTTTATCGGGATTCACTTCTTTAAAATCTCGTTTCTCTTTAAACTTCACTGAGCGACATATTTGACTACTGGGAACATATTGCTGGGGTGAAAATAGATTTGGCTAACGGAAACAGTGCTCAGGTACAAATCAGATCTTAGAAATGGAAACAGATTTGACTATAAGAGTGGTTTCACTAACGTTAAAATAGATGTGATCAAGGAACAACATCGTTAGCGTGAATCAGACTTGACTATGGTGTCGCTAGCATCGAAGCAGATTTGGCTATCGGAAACAGTAGTGCTAGCGTGAAACAGATTTGACCTCAGGGCTGATATCGCTAGCGAGAAATACAGATGCGACTGTAGAAATAGTGTTTAAGAGAGAAACAGATTTGACATGGGAAATTCATATTTGACTATAGAATCATGTCGCTAGCGTAGAAAATGGATTTGGCTATTGAACTAGTGCTACAGCATGACAAACGACATCCAAAGATACCAGTTCCGCCTATCAAACCAGAAAAAAATCCTGATTCAACCAGCATTGGCGATTACTTTAGAGTCAAGTCCAGACACCGCCATTCACCAGAAAGAAGAACTTCATAATCGTATAATAAACTAGAATCTATACTGCTCAATGTTTTAAAAACAACATCAATATCTTCGTGTAAACATGCTGGAACTTTAAAACAGAAAACAATACTGTGAACCCGATCTTTCATTTTCATAACCAAGCATGAACATAAACATAGCCATAACTTGGACATAAACAGGCAAGCAAACACAGAACAGAGGAAGAACAATATATGCTTTAACGGTGTAGCAAAGAATCAGCTTTTACTTGCCTTAGTCTGGAAATACGAAGACAGCAGGTTTCTTGAAGACAATCTCCTCAAGCACTAACGACGAGCTCCTGAAGGTTTTTGAGAGGATGAAAGAAAATCCTTTGCTGTAAAATGACCTCTGTTTTATGTAATCAATAATTTAAGGGAGAGGGATTTGTAGCAGGTAAAAATACTTGAGTAGCATGGGATATCCTACCAACTTTTTGTCCTTTTTGAAAGATTTGTAAAAAAGCTCACATTCACTATTTTAATTTGTAAACCTGCCAAAATATTTTTATAAAAAAACTAGTTGCTCATTTGTTTGCAATTTATCTATGAACTCTGAAATCTGCTCGAGTTTGTGCTTGAGGCGAAATCTGTCAGGAAACCTTCTGAATCGTGTCTTAAATCTGAAATGAAGAAATCAGATTTTTTTAAATAAATAACATGAACTTAAACAAAAATCTGAACATGGAAATATCAACATGGCCCTTAATGGAGGAGGGGGTAGATCTGCGAGGTAAGGACGTTGTAGACGCGAGATCGGTGCGCAACCGGCTTTGGATCGCCAAGCTTCTTCAAAGATGAATGATTTTTGAAATTTGTGTGTTGATGGAGGAGGGGGACGGCTGGAAGGATATGTGGAGGCTAGGTTTGTGTAAATTGGTGTTTAAGAAATAATGAATATGTCCTAATATGACCCCTATTGCTTTAATTAAAAAAAACAAGCTTGTCCCTCTAATTAAATTAAAAAGGTGCTTAAAACCTAATAGTTGGGCTTTAATGGTTACATAATTTCGAAATCTAGGCCTCCTCATAATTTAAAGTGCCCAAAAACTCAATATACCAGCTCATATAGGTGAAAAACGGGTTCCCCTCCAAAATAGTTATAAAAATCCTAATTTTCAAAAATAGTTTCTGAAAATAAAATAATTTCATTCTTAAAATCCCATAACTTAAAAATCTCAAATTATTTTCGTTCCGGTCGACCCTAATCTCGTCCACACGTCCTTAGCTCAAGTAGGCTGAAAATAACACATTCATACAATGCAGCATAAAATCATAAATAAATCACATAAAATGGCATGTAATCATCTAAAAAAATTTTCCCCCTAGTCATGCACCCATTTCTACGTAATCTGGATTTCGGGTCGTTACAGAAGAACTTCATACTCATACCATAAACTAGAATCTGTAAGCTCAGCGATTTTAAAATCAACAATATCTTCATTGAAACATGCTAGAGAGTTTTAAAACAGAAAACATTTATGTGAACCCGAACTTTCATTTTCGTAACCGAACATGAACATAAACATAGCTATATCATAACTTAAACAGGCAAGCAAACACAAAACTGAGGAAAAACAATATATGCTTCAATGGTGTTGCAAAGAATCAGTTTTTACTTGCCTTAACACTGGAGACACTAAGAGAGCCGGTTCCTGTAGAAATCCTCCTCAGGAATTCAACGACGAGATCCTTAGAAATGTTTGAGAGAATGAGATAGAGAGAGAGAATTCTTTGACAAGTAAAAAAAGATTCATTTCCACAAAATCATTAATATACGGCAGTGCAGTTGTAGTAGGTAAAGTACCATGATTAAGCATGGCTTACCATGCCTTTACTTTCAAAATTTGATAAAAACTCCCTCTCATAGTTTAAATTTTGCAAATTTGCCAAATGATATTGGAAAGAGACAATTTGCTCATTAAAATTGATTTCTAACGAAATTTTAAATCTGCTCGTGTCTTATGCTTGGGGTGAAATCTGCCTGGAAAGCTTCTGCACCGTATCTCAAATCTGAAATGAAGAAATGAGCTTTTTAAATAAATAACATGGCTTACCATGCCTTTACTTTCAAAATTTGATAAAAACTCCCTCTCATAGTTTAAATTTTGCAAATTTGCCAAATGATATTGGAAAGAGACAATTTGCTCATTAAAATTGATTTCTAACGAAATTTTAAATCTGCTCGTGTCTTATGCTTGGGGTGAAATCTGCCTGGAAAGCTTCTGCACCGTATCTCAAATCTGAAATGAAGAAATGAGCTTTTTAAATAAATAACATGAACTTAAACTGAAATCTGAAAATGGAAATATCAGCACGGCCCTTAAAATAAAAGGTTTAAAATTGTGGTCTTATGGATTTTGGGGGCGTTACACTGGTGCTGCTCCTGGCACTAAATCGATAGCGAATTCCATCTCTTGGTCTGGTGGTAGTCCATGTACATCTTCTGGGAAAACTTCGGGAAACTCATTCACTACCTCCACATCTAAAAGTTGGGGTTTACTAATTGTAGCTAAGGACGATAGGCTTGCCAAAATCCTACCCCACCTTTCCTTAAACAGCTTTTAGCCTTAAGAGCTGATATAATGCGTGGAATCCTCCAAATCTGGTTGGCTTCAAATATGAACGGGTCTCCTCTGGGTGGGTTGACCACTACTGTTCTGAACTTAAAGTCAATTACTACCCATACTTGGTTAACCAGTCCATTCCCAAAATCATATCGAACTCAGGCATAGTTAGCACAACCAAATCTGCAGTAATCAAACGCCCTTGGAGCCTAAGTTCTAAATCTTGAAACAGATCATGGGACACTAACTCTTCTCCTGAGGGTACCGTTATGCAAAAGCCTATAGTTACTTGGTCAGGTCTGATGGGTAACTTCTTAGCAAACTTGGCTGCTATAAAAGAATGGATAGCACCTGAATCTATCAATGCTATGGAGGGCATACCAGCAATCAAAATCTTACCCATAACCATCGTCGAATCTGGGTTGGCTTGTTCAGCTGTCATCACAAAAGCTCTACTGTTCACCAGCTTCTTTGACTTTGGGTAGTTCTTAATAACATGCCCTAGCAAACCACATCTATAGCAGACGTTCTGACCAAGTCTGCATGCACCAGAGTGATTTTTCTGGCACTTGGGACACATTGGCCTGTTGTTGGTAGCAGGAATTGCACTAATCGGCTGGATTGGCAGGGATTTCTGCTCTTGGGATCTCTGCTGGTTCTTGTTCTGTTTCTTAAACGGCCTCTGGTCTTTCTGCTGAAAGGCCTGTCTTCTCTGTTGCCTCTCTTCTTCCACATCTTTCCAATCTCTCTCAACACGCAGGGCTCTATCCACTGATTATTTGTAAGATCTTGGCGCAGATAGCCTAACATTCAGCTTGAATGTAGGCTTCAACCCCTCCACAAAGTGGCTCAACTTCTCCTCGGGATCATTTCAATAAGAGGCACAAAATAATACCCTCTTTCAAACATCCACACATACTCCTGTACAGTCATACTTCCTTGTTTCAGAGTTAGAAACTCTCTTCAATTCAGACCTCTTGTCTGCTGTGAAGTACTGTTCGAAGAACACTCGTTTGAAATCGCCCCACGTAAGATTTGCCAAATCCACAGATAACTTGGCTCCTTCCCACCAGATCATAGCATCATCCCTCAACATATAGATAGCGCACCTAGGCCTATCCAAATCTAGCATCTGGAGATATTCAAAAATAACCTCCATCAACTTGATACAGCTCTCAGCAGCTAGCGGATTTGTTGTACCACTAAACTCCTTCAGTTTCTGTCTGCGAAACTTCTCCTATGGGTCATCGTGGCTTGGTCCTCTACTGTTAGAAGATTGGCCATTTCCTCGGCCAGTTTGTTCTACTAACAGCCTTAGAAGTTTGGCAATACTAGCGTTACTATCTGGGATGGGCTCTTCTAAGGAGGTGTTTCTTCTACCTCTGCCAGACATATCAATATATAGCCCGTAATCCACCACGAATGAACATCAGAACATGCTAAATTTAAAAGACAAATGTTTTGAAATATAAAATAAAACTCACAGCTCTGGAGAAACGGTAGACGAAATCTGTTACAACCGAAAGTGCGTGTGTTTATCTCAGGACCATGCTCTGATACCAAGTTGTGACGCCCACGCCAAGGGGTCAACAGATTAGGGTTGAATCAAAATAACAAAACGAAAAGAAGGGCTGAATGATAATTATTGTAAGTTGTATTTCTTACAACATAAAAAAAAATCGAAATACAAACACAATTGGCGCTAACTAATAAACAACTGAAACAGACCTGGATAACAGATTTTATATAATTTTCAAAGTGCGATATTACAACTGCTGGAATTCTATATGAAGTCTCTATTGTTGTAATGGATCTTAATACATATTTGACAAAAGATCAAAAACAACAATACTAGTAACTAAGGACACGGAAACGACAGCCTTTGATAAACACAACACCACAGCTGGATCAGCTCCCGTCGCGCGTCTGCCCCAGATCTGTCTCACCTGCACCATAAAATCTAGTGAGCCTAGGGGCTCAGCAAGTAAAATCTAAGAGTAACAAAATCACTTAATGTAGGCAGACACATCGCATCATAAAATAACATGGTTTAAAGGAAGGCATTTAAACATATACTTCTTTCGTAAACATCAGATTTGGGAAACAACCCAGATCTCATCTATATTTTCTTGTGATTTATGGCTTAAAAACTCTCATTATGTCCGTAGGAGCTTGATCAAGCTACGTCTGAATTCAGTTACTATATGGCATGGAGCCAAATATGAAGGGGCAACTGACACTCTCGATAGCTGCTCACCCTTCCGTGTTGACCGTCTGTTATCTATGCCATAAATCCTTCAAAACTAAACATTTCTTCCTTTAAACAAACGTTTGATCGAAATTAGATCAACCTTTATCGGGATTCACTTCTTTAAAATCTCGTTTCTGTTTAAAACTTCACTGAGCGACAAATTTTACTACTGGGAACATATTGCTGGGGTGAAAACATATTTGGCTAACGGAAACAGTGCTATGGTACAAATCAGATCTTAGCAATGGAAATAGATTTGACTATAAGAGTGGTTTCTCTATCGTTAAACAGATGTGATCAAGGAACAACATCGTTAGCGTGAAGCGGACTTGACTATGGTGTCGCTAGCATCGAAGCAGATTTGGCTATTGGAAATAGTAGTGCTAGCGTGAAACATATTTGACCTCAGGGCTGATATCTCTAGCGAGAAATACAGATGCGACTGTAGAAATTATTGCTGGGGTGAAAACATATTTGGCTAACGGAAACAGTGCTATGGTACAAATCAGATCTTAGCAATGGAAATAGATTTGACTATAAGAGTGGTTTCTCTATCGTTAAACAGATGTGATCAAGGAACAACATCGTTAGCGTGAAGCGGACTTGACTATGGTGTCGCTAGCATCGAAGCAGATTTGGCTATTGGAAATAGTAGTGCTAGCGTGAAACATATTTGACCTCAGGGCTGATATCTCTAGCGAGAAATACAGATGCGACTGTAGAAATAGTGTTTAAGAGAGAAACAGATTTGACATGGGAAATTCAGATTTGACTATAGAATCATGTCGCTAGCGTAGAAAAACAGATTTGGCTATTGAACTAGTGCTGCAGCATCACGAACGACATCCAAAGATACCAGTTCCGCCTATCAAACCAAAACAAAATCCTGATTCAACCAACATCGCCGATTACTTTAGAGTCAAGTCCAGACACCGCCATTCACCAGAAATAAGAACTTCATAATCGTACAATAAACTAGAATCTGTACTGCTCAATGTTTTAAAAACAACATCAATATCTGCGTGAAAACATGCTGGAGAATTTTAAAATAGAAAACAATGCAGTGAACCCGATCTTTCACTTTCATAACCAAGCATGAACATAAACATAGCTATAACTTGGACATAAACAGGAAAGAAAACATAGAACTGAGGAAGAACAATATATGCTTTAACGGTGTAGCAAAGAATCAGCTTTTACTTTCCTTAGTCTGGAAATACGAAGACAGCAAGTTTCTTGAAGAAAATCTCCTCAAGCACTAACGACGAGCTCCTGAAGGTTTTTGAGAGGATGAAAGAAAATCCTTTGCAATAAAATGACCTCTGTTTTACGTAATCAATAATTTAAGGGAGAGGGATTTGTAGCAGGTAAAAATACTTGCATAGGCATGGGATATCCTACCAACTTTTTGTCCTTTTTGAAAGATTTGTAAAAAATCTCCCATTCACTTTTTTAATTTGTAAATCTGCCAAAAGATTTTTATAAATAAACGAGTTGCTCATTTGTTTGCAATTTATCTATGAAATATGAAATCTGCTCGAGTTTGTGCTTGAGGCGAAATCTGTCCGTAAACCTTCTGAATCGTGTCTTTAATCTGAAATGAAGAAATCAGCCTTTTTTTTAAATAAATAACATGAAATTAAGCTGATATCTGAACATGAAAATATCAACATGGCCCTTAAAAATTAAAGGGTTCATAAATGTGGTCCCATGGATTTTTGGGCGATACCGTTGGTGTCCCATTCAGTAGGTCCTTCCGAGACACATGAATAAATCCCTGTTGAGATAAAATTTAATAAGCTTTGGTGATAACGAAAAAAAGGTTAAGAACTTAAATTAAGATTCAGATCTGGACTGGTAAGTATTTGCAGAAGAGGAGTTGAGTTTTCGGATCAGGAGCCTATCAGATTTGAGTATTCGGGTCATTTCAGATATCGGGTTCATAATCTCAGATTTGGAGGTATCAGATTTGATTCAGAGGCTACAGTAACAGATTCGGTTTTGGTTGATCAGCAAGTACATTTCAGATCCGAGCATATCAGATGAGAATCAATCAGATTTTGGTATTCGGGTTATATCAGTACAGAGGATACGCTTCAGATTTTTCAGTATCGAGTATTCAAATCTGGCAGATTCACGATTGTACAAAAGGGGGACGTACTCGTAAAGATTAAAAGATCTCAGATCTGACAGAGAGCATTACTTTGTAAAGTACAAAGGGAGATATTTCAGATGTGATGGCTATACGTGTAAGGAGATATTTCTTGTAGCTACTCACAAAGGGAAAGGCAGAGCAGTATTAAGATTTCAATGTTCTAGAAGATGGAGCTTCGGATGTCTTCAGATATTATCAGTTGACTAATTTAGAGAAATCAACGGTCACTATTTAATCGTATAAAAGCCGGTTAGACAACTTGAATTAAGGAAACAAGATCAAAGCTATTTTGGGTAAACTCGCACAATACACAGAGTGATTGATACGATGTTCACCCGCCTTGGTATATAAGTAAATTAAACCATGACAAGCGCCGATTACCTTCTGCATAACATTAATGGAGATACGATGAATATATGAAAAAGGGTTTGAATCTACTGGCTACTTTTATTGGCTGTTGAAGTTGAGGAGTATAAATAGTTGAATCAAACAGAGAAGCTCTCGGTCAATTTATCTCGCATACTCTTACGCTCTCAAAATTTCTGAGAATATTCAAGTGCTCAAAATATTCTAAGTCCCAATATTCAAATCTCGAAGAACTCTCAAGTTCAAGCCTTCATAAATTTACCTTCGAGATATCTTCTGGTTTACATTTGTAAACAGTTCTTGTTGATAAAAGAACCAGAAGATTTACAGTACTCAATTGTTTTTTGTTCTTTGTAATATTCAGATTTGAGTCTGTAACAAACGTGCTACGTGAAGCCGTTTGAGAATATTTCATTCGATTGCATTCCGCAGTGTTATCTGCATGTAGTTGGAATAACTAGGAGTTCACTTGGAGCGAGGCTCAGTGATCGGGTGTATTCAGAGGCTGTGTACATCAAATCTTCTAGTGGAACCTTCCTGCAAAGGAAGAAGGGGAGACGTAGGATTTGATATCCGAACTTCCATAAACAAACTCTTGATCCCTCCACTTTTACTTTATTTGCACTGCATTTATTTACAATATTGTTCACTGCTCAATCGGTTTATTCCGCACAATTTATTGTTAACCAAGCGAACAGCTTTAACCTGATAGCCTCAGATCTGGTAACTCAGATCTGAGTTTAGCAAAGGCTTGTAAAACGTTTTTTAGGTTTCAAAAAATTTAAAATACAAGGAGTTCATTCAACCTCCCCCCCCCCCTCTTCTGGACTCCTAGGCCTATTTTCGATCCTAATTGATCCTATCAATTGGTATCAGAGCCTACGTATCTCAGTTATTGAACAATTCCATCTTCTGTGCTTATATATTTGAATATATCGACTTCTCACAACAAAATTCCTATGTTTTCCAAGGAGGAGTATGACGACTGGAAGATTAGGAAGCAAGCTCACTTGGCCGCGCAAGACGATGACATGTGGTTCGTTATCACAGATGGACCCATGAAGATAATGAAAGCCAACACTGCAATAGCTATAACTAAAGGAGCACCTCAGTGGGTGGAAAATAACCGACATGAATATACAACTGAGGACAAGAAGAAGGCAAATCTTGACAATGTGGCGAAGGATATCTTATACAAAACGCTGGATAAGAACATGTTCAGCAAAATCAAAACATGCGCTACTGACAAAGAAATATGGGAGAAACTGACTCAAATCTGCGTAGGCAATGACGAAACCAAGGAGAACAAATTGACTGTGGCCCAACAGAAGTATGAGTCGATAAAGATGCGAGATGGAGAGACCATGTCTGAATTCGATGAAATATTTAGTGTTGTTACAATAGAGCTGACCAGTCTTGGCAAGGAATACATTAACAGATAACTCGCGCTCAAAGTGATGAGAGCATTGCCAAGAGAGTGGGATGTCAAGACCATGGCGATGCGGGAGTCCAAAGGTCTGAACAAGATTGAGCTCCATGATCTATGTCAGACCCGTGCTAATCAACCGAGATTAGCAATACAAATGAGCACATAATTGCGGAAGCATCAAAATAGGACTTAAAATTTTTTCAAATGTTTGGGCCTGAACCATAAAACATCCATTCAAATATACATACTCAAAATAGGTTTGACTCAAAATCGACAACAACAGTTAAGCAAATAAACTCAAATAACCGATCCCAAAGATACAATAAAACACAGGGCATCCCCTGGTATAATACATAATAAAATACAACTGGGACTCAAAATGGGGATCGACCAGCTGGCCCTCCATTCTGTCCAGCCTGGTTACCTGAGGAACCTGTAATGGGCAACGCAGACCCAAGCAACCAAAAACAGAAAAGAATACGAGGTCAAACCTCAATTCGAAGAGCACTAGGGAAACAGCAAATCATAAACATGCAGTATTCTAAGTCATGAGATGCATGTGGCTGTCAAAGGAACGGTCATCAAGGCCAAAGACTCAGCTGGCAAATCTCAAGCGAGCCTTTATACCACGCACAACCAATCAGCCGGTGGAAATCACCGGTCCGTGATATTCAGGCCCATCAGCCATCACAACTCAGTGGTCTTCAGACACAACCAATCAGTCGGTCACCACCCCGATGATAGCGTTGGACCTTTCAGGCACGACAAATCTGCCGGCCGATCACAATGTGGCTCAATTCAGGTCATCAGTCGAATATCAGGCTCAATATGTATGCATGAATGCCATGAAATTCAAATCTGATTTCAGCATGCATAATTCACGTAAAACAGAACATATATATCATACAGCGAGCCAAATCTGTTCACGAAAACACAGAATTCACAGAGCACAGAATCATGCATCAAAATGCTAACACGCTTATTCCCAAAGCTGTTACCAGAAGCTCAATTCGTACCTCAAATCTCAGATTCTACCTCAAACATATCTCACCAGGGCACGACAACCTCAGCCTGCTCAAGTATTCTTCCTACTGGTCTCAGAAAATACATCAGAAACTTCCGGGTTGCTCAAATCTGTTAAGGCATCTAACAACTCAGCTCAAATCTGGACTTCTATGACTTACTGCCTACGGTCGAAACTCAAATCTGGTTCTACTACTAAGCACAGGTTCTAACAGCTAAATCTAAGCTTAGAATGGTAGGAATCGCTTACCTAGAAGCTCAAAAGAACTGAAGAACTCTCTTGTCCACTGTTGCGAAGATATCCGAACAACACAGCTTCTTTGCTCTCCTTCCTAACGTCGACTCAGGTTTCCAACCTGGTATCAATATAGAGAGCTAAGCAAGACGAACCCAGCGCCACCACTCTCACTCCAAACAGCGGCTGAAATCGACGGAAATCTAATGGAGAAGGGTACGAATGAATAGTACTAATCGAGGGTTTCTCTGGGAGGAATATAAGGAATATCGGGTTCGAAAATACTCTAAGTGTTGGTCAACACTTGTATTTAAATCTCCCGATCAACTGCTACTGTGAAAGTCAACACCGACTTATTCAGATCTCATCGACACTTAGATCTTAGCGCTAAGGCAAAGTCTCTCAGATCTGATCTCAGCCATAACTCACATCTGGCCACGCTACGCTCAACAAGAGCTACTAAACAAAACAACGTTGCATAAGGAGTCCCCGTTAGCAAACTCAAAACGACTTCGCGCTGCCTCAAATCTGAAACAGATACCCACACTCAAATCTGCCATCTATTATACAGATCTGGATAACACTGAATCGCACCAGTCAATACAAAAAAGTGGACTAACGCGTAGCTTCTCCTCGCTGACTCTCACAACTGAACTCCCGCCAACAGATGCCACTAGTCAACGCCACATCTGATAACGCAATACGACCTCAAATCTGAATTCTTTCCAGAATCAGTTTCCGGTAAAATAACTCATCAATTCAACTCCAAATCCGTCGCAGATTTCACCCGATAGCAACCAGCAACTCGAAGCTGATCAGCTCTACACCAAATCTGAAAATCTCCAACCAGACTTGACTAAAATTCTCAAATCCGAAATTCGATAATCATGCCTCCCGTGACTAATCCCCAACCAAAACTAATAACCACTAATTAACTCATTAATAGAATTTCGAATCCTCACAATCTGTTTGCCAATCTCAAAGCCTAAGAGTTCGAGCTGGAAACCAGATCTGGGGCTGGACCGTCTACCTCCCAACCAACTAAAGCTCAAGCTGCAACAACATCTGAACAGTGCTCACCAAGCAAATCTGCAGAACAGCTGAGCAATAACATCATGTCCCTCTTAGTCAGGAAGTTTGGGAAATTCATGAAAAAATCCTCTAACCCTTCTTTTAATTATAACAAGTCTGAAAAGATATCTACTGATATGAACTGCTATAATTGTGGTTGTCCAGGGCATTTGGCAGCAGATTGCAACAGGCCCAAGAAGGAGGACAAATCTAGGATAGATTAGAAGAAGGACGATCGATCCAAAGAAAGATCCAAAGAGAGAAGGATGAGGACCAGATCTAAGAAGAGGCCCAACCCAAAGAATGATAGAAAAGTACTTGTTGCCGAGGAAAGTAATAGGAATTGGGCGGACTCAGATTCAGATTCTACATCAAGAAGCTCCTCATCCAGTGATAGTGAGCCACAAGATGTTCACTTCTTGATGGAAAATAAGACCACTACAGAAGATGAGGTATTTGATTTTTATAATCCTGAATTTATACGTTAAGACCTGATAAATGCACTCAACGAGATGGTCTATGAGTACCGGAAGCTATCACAGACATTTTAGGAAATCAAAGCCGAAAACAAAGGTCTGAAAAATAGTTCAGTTGAATCAAGCAAACTCATCTTGAGGATACTGACAGTTTAAAGACTGAGTTGAGTAAGCTGATGATTGAGAATAATCTCTTGAGAAATAGGTCTTGTGAGCTCAAATCTGAAAACGAAAGGTTAAATGAAGTGATGAGCTCCTGGACCAAGTCTTCCGTTTCCTTGAACAAGCTGCATGAGATTCAAAAGCCACTGAACGACAAATCTGACTTGGGATTCAATGTTGGAGAAATCAGCTCTGAGGGAACGAGTACTCAATCAGATCTGGATATGACAAGTTCAAAAAGATGAATTTTGTCAAAGCCAGTGTGATACAAAATGCTTATGAGTCGGTAAAGTATGATGACCAGACCTCTGGGCAACTGAACCAAAAAGGCAAAGCTGGTATCGGATATATCAGACCTGAGAACTCCAAGCCAAGCTGGCTACAAAATGCTTATGAGTCGGTAAAGTATGATGACCAGACCTCTGGGCAACTGAACCAAAAAGGCAAAGCTGGTATCGGATATATCAGACCTGAGAACTCCAAGCCAAGCTGGCTAAAGAATATACTTGAGAAAGATAAGGCAAAGCTGGGTCTAAGTCTTCTATTCCAAACCAGTCCAGGCGTGGTTCTAAGAAGGTCAAATCTGTGTGGATAAAGGTTCAGCCCCAACGAGATCTGAATGGTCCACATACTAAGCCAAAGCTTGACAGATCTCACAGCATTTCTGCTCGTACCCTTACGGACGCACATACCAGGAAGACTGTTAAAGTAATTCAAGTATGGGTCTCGAAAGGGGTAATCCGATCTAGACACAAGTAAAATTGGGTATCAAAATTTTTTTTCATGTTTGCAGACTAACAGGTACAAAGCTGGAGAAGAATCTATCATCTGGTATCTGGATAGTGGTTGTTCACGACATATGACTGGAAATCCAAAGCTGCTATCAGACTTGAAACCGCACAAAGGAGCTAAGATTGTGTTTGGTGATAACTCACATGGTGACACTGTGGGTAAGGGTAAGCTTACCCATGGTAACATCTCCATATCTGATATTCTTGTCGTTGATAATTTGTGCTATAATTTTATTAGTATAAATCAGCTGTGTGACAATGGTTACACAGTTAACTTTCAAAAGCACACGTGCACAGTTCAGAATACAGATCGTCTGACTGTATTGGTAGGAAAAAGATCGGGGAATACCTACATTATCAATTGGTCAGAGCAGATGGGATCTAAACAGATTTTCCTAGAAGCTGACTCTTCCAAGAGCTGGATGTGGCACCAGAAATGAATCATCTGAACTTTAAAACTCTTGCCAAATTGAGTAAGCTTGAATTGGTTTCTGGTATGCCCAAAATAAATTTTTCTAAGGACAAGATTTGTGAAGCATGTTAGCTGCACACGTGCACAGTTCAGAATACAGATCGTCTGACTGTATTGGTAGGAAAAAGATCGGGGAATACCTACATTATCAATTGGTCAGAGCAGATGGGATCTAAACAGATTTTCCTAGAAGCTGACTCTTCCAAGAGCTGGATGTGGCACCAGAAATGAATCATCTGAACTTTAAAACTCTTGCCAAATTGAGTAAGCTTGAATTGGTTTCTGGTATGCCCAAAATAAATTTTTCTAAGGACAAGATTTGTGAAGCATGTTAGCTGGGTAAGCAGATTCGATCTACTTTTAAAAATAAAAATGGTCAACGTTCTTCCTGAAGCTTAGAACTTTTACATATGGATCTTTTTGGTCCAATATGTTGGCGAAAGTGGCGGATCCGGATCCCGTTTCCCGGGGGCGCAGCGGAAGTTAAATTTTTGCCCCGAAAACGTACAATACATATCAAATAATCAACTATAAACATGCATAGGATTTTTGAATCGTTACCTTGCTGGCGTCTAGGCGCCTGGCTCCAACCAGATTCACAGGGAATTCTGGCTCTTGAAATGTAGGCGGCGGTAGATCCTCCTAATCAGGTCCACGACCGGAAACAAGACTCATTCGTCAGCCTGCACTAGAAGGCCTGACGAATTTTGCATGAACGGAATCTCCTCGTCACGCTGATCGGAACAAGCCCGATCACGAAGTCACCGGCGGCGGCGCTTGGAGGCCGACGGCGGCGAGGCTTATGGAGAGTAGGGGCGGCTGCTATTGAGACTAGGGTATGAGTTTGTAAGTTGTGTTCTAGCCCTAGACCAACTCTACTAATTAAATATGGTACATGGGCTTGAACCGACCCAATGGACTTGGGTCAAACCCAGGTCCATATGAACATTCGGTCCATTTAATTCGCCGTGGTTTCATCATAATCCCGATCGACGATCAGATCGGACCGATCTACTTAGTTTCCAAAACTGAGTATTATGATGTGAAAACAATTTTTCAGACCACCTAGTGCAAAATTACAGTTTAGCCCCTCAACTTTGGGAAATCGCAATTTGACCCCTGTTTACTTTTAGGAACTCGCACTCCCTAAATTCCTCCTCCTATGCTCAACACATTGAGCTCAGTTTCCATACGGGAATCATTAATCCAGTACTTGTGTGACCCTCAATGGTTCAGAGATACAGCTAGCCGTGGGCCCCACAACCATTGTGACACCGAAATCACAATTTCGGATTTGCCCATCGGATCATGGTAAAGCTCCTAGAAACATCGCCCCATGATCCCCTAGGTATCACTGATAGTGCCTGCAAGAACCAGTCGGTCGTGGTTAACGTACAGTACGGTCCTTTCAACACACATATCCCGATCAGATCAACGACCATTGGTAAATCGAGAGTCGCTAGAGATCCGATAACTATGCATACATCTTGGAGATCAAATAGTGACATCGCGAGTGTTACTAGGAAAACCCATTTACCTAAAACACATCCAGTACTCTGGCCAGAGATTTATCACAATATTGTCTCCTCAGATAGCATAGGATATCCACGCATGAAAGCGAGCGGTGAATCCTCGACAACGAAACATCGACTCCTACATGCATCGGGACCTCACCCAATCCCGCCACCTAATAACCCCAAGTGAGTCGGTAAACGGGTCAAAGTGAGGCGCCTATCATGTAGAGTTTCAATGATGTTTCGAGTAGTGAGGACTAATCAGTACAACCAAGACCTCGGACTTATCCACTCGACAAATGGTAACCACTTGGAAAGTCCGAACGAGGGTAGTTCGATAGATCACCAGGTCACTATCCATTTTCATGCTCAGAACATCACAATGTTCCCTACCAATGAAACATGGTACTTCACATCGCAGATGCTAGTCTCAAGCTCGGGCGGCCTTATCCTCATTTTGACGGCCCAATCGACTAGGAACGTGTTCAGAATGCACAGTGACTATTAGATGTGTTTCATGATAGCCATCACATCCACTATCACATCTAACATACACTAAGGTGCATTCTAGGTCTTTATCCAACACAATTGTTAACATTATAATCATAATGAAAATAAAGAATGCCATAAATAAAATGTGTATATCATATATAAAGATCGTTACATACAAGAGTCTTTAAAACCCACACGCCACAAGTTGGCTAGTTGGGCATCTACTCTAACAATCTCCCACTTGCCCTATAGCCAACTACACATCAGACGCATTCCCATTGTTTCGTGATATTTTTCAAACAACGGTCCTGGCAAGGGCTTCGTAAGTGGATCAGCAATGTTGTCCGCAGAGGCGACTCTCTCAACTGCTATGTCTCCTCTAGCCACAATATTCCATATTATGTGGTATTTCCTTAGTATATGTTTGGATCTTTGGTGAGACCTAGGCTCCTTTGCTTGCGCAACGGCACCCGTGTTGTCACAGTACACCGGGACTGGACCAACTCCATCAGGGATGACGCCCAACTCTTGGACGAAATTCCTTATCCAAACCGCCTCCTTAGCAGCAGTTGATGCTGCGATGTACTCAGCCTCAGTGGTTGAATCCGCGATGGTGTCTTGCTTGGAACTCTTCCAAGAGACAGCACCACCATTGAGCATGAATACAAATCCAGAGGTTGACTTCGAATCATCCACGTCACATTGGAAGCTAGAATCAGTATAGCCTTCCAATTTCAGTTCACCACCCCCATAGACCATGAACATATTCTTAGTCCTTCGTAAGTACTTAAGAATATCTTTCACAGCCTTCCAATGCATTTGGCCGGGGTTGGCCTGGTAACGACTCGTGACACTCAGAGCATATGCGACATCTGGTCTAGTTGAGATCATGCCATACATAATGCTACCTATTGCCGAGGCATATGGCACATGTGTCATACTCTCTATCTCCTCATCAGTCTTTTGACACATAGACTTAGATAGATTGACCCCGTGACACATAGGCAGGTGTCCTCTCTTGGACTCTTCCATAGAGAATCGCTTAAGTATGGTATCGATGTAGGTAGCTTGGGTGAGTCCGAGCATCCGTTTCGATCTATCCCGATA
>KQ998998.1:168374-185668 GCA_001598015.1 Dorcoceras hygrometricum
CAGAGCGCATGGTGTCGCGCGCGCGATGGGCCGCCGCGTGGGGCGGCGCCGGGCTGCCCAAAATTTTTTTTTAATTTTGTTGGTTCTGAAATAATTGAAATCGATACAATTCAGGCATAAAATGTATTGAAGGATCCGAGCCTTGGCTCTGATACCACTGTTGGCGAAAGTGGCGGATCCGGATCCCTTTTCCCGGGGGCGCAACAGAAGTTAAAATTTTGCCCCGGAAACGTACAATACATATCAAATAATCAACGATAAACATGCATAGGATGTTTGAATAGTTACCTTTCTGGCGTCTAGGCACCTGGCTCCAACCGGATTCACAGGGAATTCTGGCTCTTGAAATGTAGGCGGCGGTAGATCCTCCTAATCAGGTCCACGACCGGAAACAAGACTCCTTCTTCAGCCTGAACTAGAAGGCCTGACGAATTTAGCACAAACGGAATATCCTCGTCACGCTGATCGGAACAAGTCCGATCACGAAGTCACCGGCGGCGGGCGGCGGTGCGGCGGCGACGCTTGGAGGCCGACGACGGCGAGGCTTATGGAGAGGAGGGGCGGCGGCTATTGAGACTAGGGTATGAGATTGTAAGTTGTGTTCTAGCCCTAGACCAACTCTACTAATTAAAGATGGTAAACGGGATTGAACCGGCCCAGACACGTGGGTCAAACCCAGGTCCATATGAACATTCGGTTCATTTAAGTCGTCGTGGTTTCATCATAATCTCGATCGGCGATCAGATCGGACCGATCTAATTAGTTTCCAAAACTGAGTATTATGATGTAAAAATAATTTTTCAGACCACCTAGTCCAAAATTACAGTTTAGCCCCTCAACTTTGGGAAAATCGCATTTTGACCCTTGTTGACTTTTAGGAAGTCGCACTCCCTAAATTCCTCCTCCTATGCTCAACACATTGAGCTATGTTTCCGTGCGGGAATCGTGAATCCAGTACTTGTGTGACCCTCAATGGTTCAGGGATACAGCTAGCCGTGGGCCCCACAACCATTGTGACACCGAAATCACAATTTTGGATTTGCCCATCGGATCATGGTAAAGCGCCTAGCAACATCGCCCCATGATCCCCTAGGTATCACTGATAGTGCCTGCAAGAACCAGTCGATCGTGGTTAACGTACAATACGGTCCTTTCAACACACATATCCCGATCAGATCAACGATCATTGGTAAATCGAGAGTCGCTAGAGATCCGATAACTATGCATACATCTTGGAGATCAAATAGTGACATCGCGAGTGTTACTAGGCAAACCCATTTACCTAAAACACATCCAGTACTCTGGCCAGAGATTTATCACACTATTGTCTCCTCAGATAGCATAGGATATCCACGCATGAAAGCGAGCGGTGAATCCTCGACAACGAAGCATCGACTCCTACATGCATCGGGACCTCACCCAATCCCGCCACCTAATGACCCCAAGTGAGTCGGTAAACGGGTAAAAGTGAGGCGTCTATCATGTAGAGTCTCAATGACGTTTCGATTAGTGAGGACTAATCAGTACAACCAAGACATCGGACTTATCCAGTCGTCAAATGGTAACCACTTGGAAAGTCCGAACGAGGGTAGTTCAATAGATCACCAGGTCACTATACATCTTCATGCTCAGAACATCACAATGTTCCCTACCAATGAAACATGGTACTTCACATCGCAGATGCTAGTATCAAGCTCGGGCGGCCTTATCCTCATTTTGACGGCCCAATCGACTTGGAACGTGTTCAGAATGCACAGTGACTATTAGATGTGTTTCATGATAGCCATCACATCCACTATCACATCTAAAATACACTATGGTGCATTCTAGGTCTTTATCCAACACAATTATTAACATTATAATCATAATAAAAATAAATAATGCCATAAAGAAAATGCGTATATCATATATAAAGATCGTTACATACAAGAGTCTATTAAACCCACACGCCACAAGTTGGCTAGTTGGGCATCTACTCTAACACAATACCCGTAACTAGCTTAGGGGGAACGAACTACACCCTAGTCGTTGATGATTTTATGAAATTCACATGGGTGCTGTTTTTAAAATCAAAATCTGAAACTTTTGACCAGCTGATTAAGCTTTGAAACACTTGCAAAATGAAAAATCTTGTACTGTCAACCGGATAAGATCTGATAGAGGTACTGAGTTTTTAAATTATAAACTATCCTCTTATCTGGAATACATTGGTATGAAGCATGAGCTTTCAGCAGCTAAACTCCTCAGCAAAACGGGTTATCTGAGAGGAGAAACCAAACTTTAAAAGAAGCTGCTCGATCTATGATTGCTTATTCCGGTATTTCGCAAAAATTCTGGGCAGAAGCAGTTAACACAGCCTGTTACACTCAGAACAGATCTATGATTAACAAGACTCATGGAATTACCCCATATGAGATCTGGAGTGGCAAGAAACCTGATATATCTTATTTCAGGGTGTTTGGGTGCATGTGCTTCATTCATAATAACGGTAAAAAGCACCTAACAGCTTTCGATGCCAAATCTGATGCAGGTTTATTTCTCAGATATTCAGCTGTGAGAAAAGCCTATACAGTGTTCAACAATCTAAGTCTGACGGTCGAAGAATCAGCACATGTGGTGTTTGATGAAAATAGCTTTCGATCCAACACAGCTGCGAGCTTACATGAGTTGTGTTCACGTCTGGAATCAATCAGTGACGACGTGCCACAACAAAGACATTCAGCTGATCCCCAACCAGATTGGACACACTCAAGATAATGCACAAGCAGATCTGCAAGGTAAACTAGTAGTTATTGATTTGACTAACGTTGACCAACAGGATCAGATCTCGTCGAGTGTGCCAGCTGCTGGTGATGGAACAACAAATGCGCAAGATAAATCACATCAATTGGTATCCATACCAGATCCAGATGACCAAGCTGTCAACGCAAATTAGCAATTGGTAGCTGAACCAAATCTGGAAAAACAATCTTATCAATTGGAGTCTGATAATCCACATCAAGCCAATCAAATATTCAAACTGAACAAGGAGAAAATCCAATCAGATCTGATCTTCGGCGGAATAGAAATCATCCACCCGAGCAGATCAAAGGTAACATTCACTCTCCTGTTTGCACACGAAGCCAGCTAATGCATGATCACTTTGATTCAGCATTTCATAGAAATCATCCACCCGAGCAGATCATAGGTAACATTCACTCTCATGTTCGCACACGAAGCCAGCTCATGCATGATCACTTTGATTCAACATTCATATCGCAAATAGAAAAAAAGCTGATAGAGGAAGCCTTATCTTACTCGAGCTGGATAGATGCAATGCAAGAAGAACTTAGCCAATTTATGAGAAATAATGTATGGCAACTAGTTCCTAGACCTTCTAACCATTCAGTGATAGGAACTAAATGGGTCTTTAGAAAAAAACTGAATGAGGATGGCGTAGTTGTTCGAAACAAAGCTAGACTGGTTGCACAAGGATTTAGAAAAATGGAAGGCATAGACTTCGATGAGACCTTTGCACCAGTAGCTATATTAGAAGCCATTCGCATGTTTCTTGCATATGCTGCATATAAAGACTTCAAAGTCTTTCAAATGGATGTTAAGAGTGCCTTTCTAAATGGCATTTTAACAGAGGAAGTGTATGTTACACAACCTCCTGGCTTCATAATTCATACATATCCAGATCACGATTACAAAGTGGATAAAGCTCTATATGGGTTGAAGCAAGCACCCAAAGCTTGGTATGATACACTGTCAAAATTTCTTATCGAGTATGATTTCACAATAGGCACTGTCGATAAGACTTTGTTTAAATTTGTCAAATCTGATCATATCCTGCTGGTACAGATATATGTTGATGATATTATATTTGGGTCAACTAACCCCAAGCTATGCCAGAAATTTTCTAAGTTGATGCAGGAGAAGTTCGAGATGAGCATGATGGGCTAGCTGGCGTTCTTTCTGGGATTACAAGTGAGACAGCTTGACAATGAAATCTTCATTAATCAAGAAAAATACACGAAAGAACTACTGAAGAAATTTGGCATGGACAACTGCTCAGCAGCTGCGACCCCGATGAGTGCTTCTCTCAAGTTAGATAAAGATGAAGCTGGAACTGCCATAGATGTATCTTTGTATCGCGGTATAATTGGCTCTTTGCTATACTGAACTGCTAGCAGACCAGACATCATATTTGTTGTCTGTATGTGTGCTAGATTTCAAGCAGAGCCTAAACAATCGCATTACATAGTCGTAAAGCGGATCCTAAAGTATTTAAAAGGAACTTCCAATGTGGGTCTTTGGTATCCCAAAGACTCCAGCTTTCAACTAATCGATTATAGTGATGCAGACTATGCAAGATGCAGGATTGATCGGCGACGCACAAGTGGGACTTGTCAATTCTTAGGAGATCGATTGATTTCCTGGTTTAGTAAAAAGCAGACTTCAATTGCAACGTCCACAGATGAAGCAGAGTATCTAGCGGCTGGAAGCTGCTGTGCTCAGATCTTATGTATTCAACACCAGCTGAAGGACTAAGACATTGATGCTTCCGAAGCTCCTATTCTCTGTGACAATACCAGTGCCATCGCAATCAACCAGAATCCTGTACTGCATTCAAGAACAAATCATATCGACATCAGGCATCATTTCATAAGAGATCGCGTGCTCAAGAAAGACGTCCGACTGGAATATGTGCCAACAGATCAACAAGTTGTTGATATCTTCACAAAACTCTACCGGACGCTAAGTTTTCGTATTTTCGAAATATTCTTGGTCTCCTAGAACTGCCTTGATTTGTCCTTGTGCTAACAAATTGCAGGTTGAACAGCGTTTGGTCACGCCAGATCTGAGTCTTCTGTTCAGTGGGAACAACATGGATTTTCATATCTGGTGAACTTTCAGACATGGGAGAACCTCAGCTTTAGGGGGAACAACAGATCTGAATTAATAAGTGTTGAGTCAGCTGAATGCGTGAGATCTGAATCTATTCAGACTTCGCGTATATAAAGTTGATGCTTATAAGTGGTCAGATCTGGTCGTACCCCAACTGGTATATCAATTAGTTTCAGATCTAACGTTGTGACGTAATTATAAAATGACGCTTGTTTTTCACTTTTTACCCTTAGTGGTTAAACATTCAAAATGATTTCGAAAATCCAAATCTGATCGCGCCGTTGGATGTTTGACATGTGTGTTGTCATCATGCGAAACGTCACATCAACACAGTAAACGCGTGTCGTTTCATCTTATCTTCCTTATATTAATCGTTTCATTCACCTCTAAATCTTTACCTTGTGAAATATTGCTATCGAAATCTCTTGCTTTCAGTGCTTTCTTATTTGCATATTATCTTCGACGATTTTCTCATTTCAATATATCTACTGAAATGGCCTCCACTTTGATCAACAACGCCAGCCAAATCTACTTCTACTCTATTTTCGGGATGGAAAATGAAGGAATGGTTAAGATGTTTAAGGCCCTAGAGTTGTCTGGACTCAAAGGGTTCTTAGGATGTTCTTCAGCGATTTACGAAGCTGCTCTGGTGGAGTTCTTCAACAACGCTTCACTCAGGGACGGTAAGGTTGTTAGTACAGTTCATGGAAAGTCCGTTGAAACTGAGGAAGTGTTTGCTGGAACGTTTGAGCTCCCGACGGAGGGATTGACTGATCTGAGTGATGTCTCAAAAGATTTGGTGTTTGATGCGAGGACTGCTTTTTCTTATGATGGTGAACAGCTAAACACATCTTGCAAAAAGAGGGAAATGAAGTTTGAGTTCCGTCTGCAGAATGACATTTTGGCCAAAACAGTGACTGTGAAAGCCGGTTCCTTTGATGCCGTCACCCATGAGGGATTCCTGATGATGTCTGCCATTAATGGTGGAGTCAAGGTTAACTTGGGTAGATTGCTGTTTAATATTTTCAAGGATATGGTGACTCCCGCGACGAAGCAAGCCAGAGGCTATGCGGTGCAGATTTGTATGTTGTTGAAGGGTGCCCCAGACCTAGATTTTTAGGAATCGAAGGATTTTCCACCGCTGAAGATTCTTACCGCAAAAACTGTGGGCACTTATTTTGCCAAACACAAAAATATCACAGTTGATGTGGATGAGCCAGCGGGAGATGAGCCAGTTGTAAAGATGAAGGTTGCATCAAAGAGGAGACCAGCTTCTGCTGTTGGTGATCCTGTCACTAAGAAGAAGAGGAAACTGTGGGGAGAGCAGCTCCCACAGAGAAGAACTTGGCCCTTGTTAGTGTGGCTCAAGATGTTGAGCCTATCTCCACTGTCCCATCTATGACTCCACGTGCTTCAAGACGCCGTGCACCAAAGAGGAAATTGGTGCTACAAACAGGTTCTGATGATGAAATTTTTGATAGTATTATTCATCAGGTTATTGCTGATACAACTGCGATTGAGATAGAAATGGAAAAATCGATTGTTGTCAATGATGAGGATGATAATCTAGATGGAGCTGAAAATGAAATTACTAGGAAAATGGCATCTATTACTGCACCGAAACAGTTTCTTGAAGAGCCTTTGAGATCTGTGGAGGATGACGACATGTCTGGGTTTAAGCAACCAAGTAAGATAATTGAGACGGCGGAAGAGACTGAGAAGGCCAAGGAGATTGAGCCAGTGGCTACTGAGGATTTGACTATGGAGCTTACTGAAAAACCATCAACGTCTAACGAAGAGTTAATGTCTCTTGAGGACCTTTTGAAGCAAATTCCTGATGATATGATGATGCCCTCGGTTACAGCTGCCAAGCCAACGAAGATAAAGTTTGGCCAAGGGATTGAAATTCGGGAGGTGGATCTGTACAAGGCCAGTCTTCCACAAATTGCTGCCGATGACAAGGGGAAGGAGCCTCTTGTGGTAGATACAATACAAGGGCATCCGGCCCGTGAAATATTTTCATTGATCTGTGCCGATATTGACTTTCTTGTAAAGTTTAGGGAGCAGGTGATAGAAGAAGTTGTTAAATTCTTTAATTCTTTTAGTCTTCGCAGATTGAGTATGTTAGATTCAGTTAAAGATATTGCTTCAAAGTAAGAGCTAGTTCTGACTTGGGCTGAGACAGATTTGGTTCACATAGCTCTCCAGAGGCGAGTGTACATAATTGCCAAGTATAGAGAGATGCTACATCGAAAATTCTTAGAGGCCAGACGCCATAATTTTGTACCAGGCACGCCCACAACAGCCATCGATATTAAAGTCTTGGATTTGCTGACTGCTGCTCATCACTTTGCACTGAAAATTTTGCTGCGGCAGATGAAAGAGCACAAGCTGGAGTGGACACGGCCATATAGTTCGCATCTGTTCGAAGGAAGCAATGTCCAACCTGGTGTTTTCATTCCCAGATCTAATACGAAACTCAAATCAACATGATGGATTAGAGCAATGATCTTGGTTGACGGATCTTGGCTCATCGTAGAAGGGGTAGATTATTGGAGACCCATTTCCAGGCCAGTTGATTCTCACAAGTGGGAAATGTTGCCTCAAAGGCCTTACATTGATGATCTTGCCCCGCTCTATGCTTTTGTTGAACGTGTCCAAGATCTGGACTCCAGATCACCTTTTCCAAGGCTTGTTCGCAACCATTGGACTGGAGTTTGTGTGCCAGTCGTACAGTTTTCACTGATTGTATTTTTGCACCCCGTTGGTACAGTTAATCTTTGTAGAGACATAATCGGTCCTGTTGTAGATATAGAGGAGGTCCCATCCGGATTTCGTAGTGTATTTCAGCATGGTGTAGATACAGACAGTTTCCTTGATTTCTTTGATAAGTATGTTGTACAGTCAGAGGTACAGACTCTCTCTCTTCCAGTTCTGATGTTTCGACCATTTACCGCTAACCTTCTCCGAGATCTGATAGTTTTTCTCAGCGCCATCTAGATTCAGTTACTGCAGATCCAATTGTATAGATAGAAACAGTTCAAAATCCAGATCCTGTAGAATCTGATAGTTTTTCTCAGCGCAATCCAGATACATTTTTGAAGTCTCCAAGTCCGAGTACTTCTGCTGATTCTCGTATGCACTTCAGTACAGATTACATCCCTCTGTGTGACGAGACAACTGATGACCAGATCTTAATGCCTACTACTACTATTCCTGCGACAGATTTCATCGAATCACTTGCACAGCTCAGGGATTCTGTTACTCTGCTCTCCATTAAGCAGTTGCGGACTAAAGACAACATTGGCGATCTCAAAAACCAACTCTTATCAAAGATCGATAATCTTGAGAAAGCTTTTGCATAAGCTCATACTCAGCAAGACCAAGTCCTTCGAGGTCTTATTAAAAGTATCCGACAGGAAGTACAGATTCAAATAACCGCCTTATCGCTTGAAATTCTTGAGTTTAAGAAAGGATTTCGGGCTCATAATGTCATCTTAACGACAGATTTGGATGATATTCGAAAGGAGGTGCAAGACCAGAAAGCGGCTATGCTTGCGTTCCGTGAGGAGTCTCAGGAACATTATAGTACCCTTCGCGATCACCTTTCTGAACTCATAGCCTTCTTCAATAGAGGCCGTGATGATAAAAAGGGGGAAAGTAGTAGCATCCGAGGTCTGCAGCCGCGTCCGGAAGATAAGAGCAGACCTAGTGGTGGTGGTGGTAGCAGAAGTGAACCTCCAAGAAAAAGAGGAAGTGGTGGTTCGCAAAGTGAATCTAGAAAAAGAGACTGGAGATATTGGATTGGATAGATCTGTTATTTTATTTAACAGTTTTTCAGTTCTTTGTACAAATCTTTTGTACTTTGCTTCGTATTGAATATATAGAAGACTTGGAGCAATTTATTTTTGTCTCTTTTAAGTCAAAGGCTGCTAAGTTTGTCATCACAAAAAATGGAGAAATTGTTGATATAAAATTTAATAAGTTGTGGTGATAATGAAAACAAGGTTAAGAACTGAAATTAAGATTCACATCTAGACAAAAGTATTTGCAGAAGAGGAGTTGAATTTTCGTATCAGGAGCCTATCAGATTTGAGTATTCGGGTCATTTCAGATATCGGGTTCAGAATCTAAGATTTGGAGGTATCAGATTTGATTCAGAGGCTACAGTAACCGATTCGTTTATGGTTTATTGGCAAGTACATTTCATCCGAGCATATCAGATGATAATCAATCAGATTTGGGTATTCGGGTTATATCAGTACAGAGGCTACGCTTCAGATTTTTCGGTATCGAGTATTCAGATCTGGCAGATTCACGATTATACAAAAGGGGGACGTACTCATAAAGTTAAAAGATCTCAGATCTGACAGAGAGCATTACTTTTGTAAAGTACAGAGGGAGATATTTCAGATGTGATGGCTATACGTGTAAGGAGATATTTTTTGTAGCTACTCACAAAGGGAAGACAGAGCAGTATTAAGATTTCAATGTTATAGCAGATGTGAGCTTCCATTGTCTTCAGATATTATCAGTTGACTAATTGATAGAATTCAACGGTCATGATTTAATCGAATAAAATCCGGTTAGACATCTTGAATTAAGGAAACAAGATAAAAGATATTTTGGGTAAAGTCTCACAATACGCAGAGTGATTGATACGATGTTCACCCGCCTTGGTATATAATTAAATTAAGTCATGACAAGCCCGATTACCTTCAGCATAACATTAATGGAGATACGATGAATATATGCAAAAGGGTTTGAATCTACTGGCTACTTTTATTGACCGTTGAAGTTGAAGAGTATAAATAGTTGAATATTTCAAACAGAGAAGCTCCCGGTCAATTTATCTCGCATACTCTTATGCTCTCAAAATTTCTGGGAATATTCAAGTGCTCAAAATATTCTAAGTCCCAGTATTCAAATCTCGAAGAACTCTCAAGTTCAAGCCTGCATAAATTTACCTTCGAGATATCTTTTGGTTTACATTTGTAAACAGTTCTTGTTGATAAAAGAACCAGAAGATTTACAGTACTCAATTGTTTTGTGTTCTTTGTAATATTCAGATTTGAGTCTGTAACAAACGTGATACGTGAAGCCGTTTGAGAATATTTCATTAGATTGCATTCCGCAGTGTTATCTGCATGTATTTGGAGTTACTAGGAGTTCACTTGGAGTGAGGCTCAGTGATCGGGTGTATTCAGAGGCTGTGTACATCAAATCTTCTAGTTGAACCTTCCTACAAAGGAAGAAGGGGAGACGTAGGATTTGATATCCGATCTTCCATAAACAAACTCTTGATCCCTAAACTTTTACTTTATTTGCACTACATTTATTTACAATATTTTTCACTGCTCAATCGGTTTATTTCCGCACAATTTATTGTTAACCGAGCGAACAACTTTAAACTGAGAGCCTCAGATCTGAGTTTAGCGAAGGCTTGTAAAACGTTTTTTAAGGTTTCGAAAAATTTAAAATCCAAGGAGTTCATTCAACCCCCCACCCCCTTCTGAACTCCTAGGCCTATTTTTGCTCCTAATTGATCCTATCAATCCCCTAGGTTCAGGTAAATGGGGTTCCCTGTGAGGAGGGTTTTGATTCTGGTTTTGGTCAGTCTTGGCCCGGCTAGGAGTACTCTTGTTCCGCTGCCAACCTCATTCCTCCCGAGGTCTCATATGAGGTCGAGGTGGGCCACTCTCGACTAATTGTTAGAGTAGTCACTCAGCTAGCCAACTGTTAGTAGTGGACTTTGTTGACTCTATTGTAAAAATGATCTTTATTAATTTACATAATATATAATTACATGGCATTCTTTATCTTTGCATGTATTGTGTTAAAATTGTTGGATAAAACCCGTTGAATGAACTTTAGTGTATGTTAGATGTTAGTGGATTTTATGGCTATTGTGAAATACATCTAATAGTCATTGTATATTTCAAATCAGTTCCTAGTCGATTGGGCCATCCGTAACAAGGATAAGGGTTGCTCGAGCTTGAGAGTAGCACCTGTGATACAAAGTACCACGTTTCACTGGTAGGAAACATAGAGATGTTCTGAGCATGCAGATGGATAGTGACCTAGTGATCTATCGAACTACCCTTGTTAGGACTTTCCAAGTGGTTATAGTTTGTCTAGTGTATTAAGTCCGAGGTCTTGGTTGTACAAATTAGTCCTTATTACTGAAATATCATTGATACTCTGCATGATAGGCGCCTCACTTTGACCCTTTTACCGACTCCGTGAGGGTCATCAGGTGGTGGGAATTGGGTGAGGTCCCGATACATGTAGGAATCGATGCTTTGTTGACGAGAATTCAATGCTCGCCCTTGTGAAATATCCTATGCTATCTAAGGATATAATAGTGTGACAAATCTCTGACAAGAGTACTAGATGTGCTTTAGGTAAATGGGTTTACTTAATAGCACATGCGATGTCACTATTTGATGTCCAAGATGTATGCATGTCTATCGAATCTTTAGAGACTCTCGATTTATAATGGTACTTGATTAGGAGGGGATAATTGAGATTAAAGTGTACTATACGCTATCCATGATCGACTGGTTCGTGCAGGCACTATCAGCGACACATAGGGGAACATTGGGCGATGTTTCTAGACGCCTTACCATGGTCCAATGGGTAAGTCCGAAAATGTGTTGAAAGAGTCACAAGGAATTGTGAGCCCACCACTAGCTATATCCCTAAACTATTGATGGTCGCACAAGTACCGGTTTCTCGATTCCCATACGTATTTGGTACTCAAGATGTTGAGTACAGTAGAAGGAAGGTCGGGAGAATGACTTCCAAAATTGGTGGTGGAAATATGACTTCCATTTTATCTAAAGGGGTGGAATGAATTGCTATTTTACATCAGTGGTCTGAAAAAAAAATTTCGCATCATAATGTACAATTTTATAAATTGTGCAGATCGATCGGATCCCATCGTCGATCGGGATTAAGATGAAACAATAACAATAGATTCAAAGCTGGTTGGATCGAGCTTGGGCTTTCCTTGGGCCCATCAAGCTAGTTTGAGCTCATAAAATATCTATAAATAGATGCCTTGGGGAGCTATTCAAATGCACCAAGTTGAGAAACCCTAGTTTGCACGACTCACTCCCTCCCTCCCTCCCTCCCCTCTCTTGGCCGCCCTTTCCTCGCAGCTATCGTCGTCGCCGGCCGTCATCGCCGAACCTCGTTTCAACCGTCTTGAGGTTGAGGATTCTTTTGTTAAATCTTTGCTGGTTTTCTAGTGAAAACTAGTAAAGGAGTTGAGATTCTGTTTGAGGACCGGATTAGGCTATATCCAAGTTCAACAGTTGAAGGACCATCTCCCTCTACGGACTGCTCAGTGCCGGCACGAAGTCGCCAAAGGTAAAAAATTCTAACATCCTATGAATGATTTAATTTGTTTACTATTTTATTAACGTATGAGCATCCCCGATGCAAAATATTTAAACTTCCGCTGTGCCACGGGGGTTTGATTTGGATCCGCTGCTGCGAACAGATCTGGGATGAGCCAGCTTTGAGTTGGTATGCTTGGCTTAGTTATCGGGTTCGTATAAGTCCTTGAAACAGATCTAGAGAGTTGGAGAATTTCCGCGGGAACTGATCAGATGTGAGTGCTGGTCAGCGCTGGGTGATCGCGCTCAGTTGTGGTGATGGAATCTGGTATCGCAGGCGTCCAGAGGTGAGCCAGCGTGTTTTCTGCGATGAATAGCTAAACTACGTCGTTTGGATTAGTTGGAACGACAGCGTTTTGGTTTAGCGGGAAAGATTCAGATTCGAGTAGCGTTGGTCTTCAGATTTTGATAGGATCTGAGTGTTTGTGATTCGATGCTGTTTATCATTTCAGATTCGAGAAGTGGTGACGTGTCCTGATGCGAGATTCAGATCCGAGTGGGAAATCAGATTTGAGGCTTAAGTTGTCGGTGTGTACTGTTCTTCAGATTTGAACAGATTTGACCTTTAAATAGAGGACTTTGCCTTCGTTCTTTATTATTAAGCTTCGACACATAGAATATTTCCCCATAGCGAATCCTATCGCGATACCCTAGTTACTATTCATCATGATTCTTTTTCTCCGATTGTCGGCGGTAGGCAGCTCCGATTGAAGTAAGAGTGGTAGCGCTGGACTATTCTTGCTAGGACGCTTCGTTTGGTACAGCTTTTGGAAGCTTTCGTGAGTTTGGAGAGGTTCGCGAAGACATCTTCCTTCTGTAGTCTGTTAGCATAAGCGTCGAATTTGATTCTGCCTTTCAGGTAGCTCGTTGGGTAAGTGTTAAGAGCCTACCTTGTGCTTCGTTTAGAGCCTTCTGTTGTGTTAGAAGGGTAGGATAGCGTTGGTTGAGTTCATAGCTCCCAGTTGTAGTTTCTGTGCTGCTGTCCTTGAGATTTTGTGCATTGTTGCTTAGAAGGTTTTCAGATCTGTGTTGCTCGGGACTTCGTTGTGTTAATTATAGCTCAGGACTGAGGTACTGATGTGAGATTGTTTTACAGCTTTGGATTGAGCATGGGTGATTATGCTTTTTGCTGTGTATGCTTCGGTGCTGTTATTGCTTGCTCCTGTTGTGTTGTTATATGCAAGTTGTCATTGCATACACACATTATTCATGTTGCGTTCAGATCTTGTTTAGCCGTGCCTTGTTATCCGATCTGTGCGTACCGGGATGCTTGTTTAGAGGCCGAGCGGGTAACACCCGTCACCCTCATCTCCATGTTGGGATATGTTAGCCACTATGAGCGGAGTGGGTAGCTCCCACACCTCATGAGTTGGGCAATAGCAGGTTGAGATGTGTTCTACATCTGGTGCCGTGTGTTTGTTGGCACAGCGACGAATCCAGATCCCGCTCCCGGGGCACAGCGGAAGAATTAAAAATTTGGAGCCCGGGAACGGTCAATACACCTATATTATAATTCAAACATTAGGATGTTTAAAATATACCTGTCTAGAGACTAGTCGCCTGGCTCCGACTATTTCTCAAATGGAAATAGCACTTCTTGGTTGCTCCTAATCAGGTCCACGACCGGTTTCCAATTCCTTCGTTGGAATGCACTAGAATCCCAACGAATATTTCGCGAGCAGAACCTCCTCACCGAGACGATCGCAACGAGGTGAGACAGCACCGGCGGGAGGAGGGTGGCGGAGCGGCGGTGACTTCCGGGAGAAGGGAGAGGAGGAGAGGGAAGAAGAATAGCTGAAGAGCTTTTGGTACAGAAATAATGAGTGCCCCAGGGCTCTTATTTATAAATTTTCCATGGGCTTAAACCGGGTTAATGGGCTTGGGTCGGGCCCAGGCCCAGGTGTACATTAGTTTCAAGTCCATCGCCGTGGCTTCATCATAATCCTGATCGACGATCGGATCGGACCGATCTACACAGTTTACAAAATGAGCATTATGATGTGAAAACAATTTTTCGGACCACCTAATCCAAAATAGCAGTTAGGACCCCATAAACTTTAAGGATAGTCATACTAGCCCTAATCATAAGGAAATCTCATTTCCACCCTCAATTAATTTAGGAAGTTACATTTCCATCCTTCCTCCTACTATACTCAACAAAGTGAGCTCAATTTCCTTGTCTGCACGGGAATTGGTAAACCAGTACACTGTGTAACCCTCAGTGGTTCAGGGATACAGCTAGCCGTGGGCTCACAACTCATTGTGAATCAAAAAACACATTTTCCGATCTATCCATCGGATCATGATAAAGCGTCTAGCAACATCGCCCCATGATTCCCTAGGTATCAGTGATAGTGCCTGCAAGAACCAGTCGGTCATGGTTAGCGTACAGTACGGTCATTTCAACTCAAATATCTCGATCAGATCAACGACCATTGGTAAATCGAGAGTCGCTAGAGATCCAATAACCATGCATACATCTTGGAGATCAAATAGTGACATCGCATTTGTTATTAGGTAAACCCATTTACCCAAAACACATCTAGTACTCTGGCTAGAGATTTATCACACTATTATCTCCTCAGATAGCATAGGATATCCACGCACAAGGACGAGCGGTGAATCCTCGACAACGAAGCATCAACTCCTACATGCATCGGGACCTCACCCAACCCCGCCACCTGATGACCCCAACTGAGTCGGTAAACGGGTCAAAGTGAGGCACCTATCATGTAGAGCCTCAATGACGTTAATGAGGGCTAATCTGTACAACAAGACCTTGGACTTAATCCACTCGACAAATGGTAACCACTTGGAAAGTCCGAACGAGGGTAGTTCGATATATCACCAGACTATGTTCCCTATCAATGAAACGTGGTACTTCACATCGCAGATGTTAGAGTAGATGCCCAACTATCCAACTTGTGGCGTGTGCGTTTATAGACTCTTGTATATGACAATCTTTATATATGATATTCGCATTTGTTTATGACATTCTTTACTTTCATTGTGTTGTATGATGATTAACAATTGCGTTGAGTAAAGACCTAGAATGCACTATAGTGTATATTAGATGTGATAGTGGGTATGACGGCTATCATGAAACACATCTAATAGTCACTGTGTATTCTGAATTAGTTCCTAGTCGATTGGGCCGTCAAAATGAGGATAAGGCCGCCCGAGCTCGAGACTAGTATCTGCGATGCGAAGTACCATGTTTCATTGGTAGGGAACATTGTGATGTTCTGAGCATGCAGATAGATAGTGACCTGGTGATCTATCGAACTACCCTCGTTTGGACTTTCCAAGTGGTTACCATTTGTCGAGTGGATAAGTCCGAGGTCTTGGTTGTACTGATTAGTCCTCCCGACTCGAAACGTCATTGAGACTCTATATGATAGGCGTCTCACTTTGACCCGTTTGTCGACTCACTTGGGGTCATTAGGCGGTGGGATTGGGTGAGATCCCAATGCATGTAGGAGTCGATGCATCGTTGTCGAGGATTCACCGCTCGCAGACATGCGTGGATATCCTATGCTATCTGAGGGGATAATAGTGTATAAATCTCTGGCCAGAGTACTAGAAGTGTTTTAGGTAAATGGGTTTACCTAGTTACACTCGTGATGTCACTATTCGATCTCCAAGATGTATGCATAGCTATCGGATCTATAACGACTCTCGATTTACCAATGGTCGTTGATCTGATCGGGATATATGGATTGAAAGGACCGTACTGTACGCTAACCACGACCAACTGGTTCTTGCAGGCACTATCAGTGATACCTAGGGGATCATGGGGCGATGTTGCTAGACGCTCTTACCATGATCTGATGTGCAAGTCCGGAATTGTGATTCCGAAGCACAATGGTTGTGGGCCCACGGCTAGCTGTATCCCTGAACCATTGAGGGTCACACAAGTACTGGATTCGAGATTCCCGCACGGAAACTAAGCTCAATGTGTTGAGCACTTGAGGATGATTTTTGGGAGTGCGACTTCCTAAAAGTCAACAGGGGTCAAATCGTGATTTCCGCTGTTGAGGGGAAAAACGGTCATTTTGCACAGGGGTTCTGAAAAATGGTTTTTCAGATCATAATATTCAGTTTTGGAAACTGAGTCGATCGGTCCGATCTGATCGGTGATCGGAGTTGTAATGAAGTCGCAGTGATGGATATCGTCATTTGGACCCGGGCCCGTTGGGCCGGTCCAAGTCCATCACTAATCTACTTAAGGTAGACTAGGGCTTCATAACTCATAATTACATTACAACAACCCTAACCCTAGAGCTCCTAAGTGCGCCGCCCCCCCTCCTCACATACCTCACGGTCGCCGCCGGTTCAACGTGCCGCCGCCGCCGCCTTGCCTCGCCGGAATTTGTTTCGGCCAACTTTTTGAGGAGTTTCCGTCCGTGCTGATCTCGTCAGGCCTTCTAGTGCAGGCTGAGGAAGGAACATTGCTTCCGGTCGTGGACCTGATTGACGAATCTATCGCCGCCTACCGTGAAGAGCCGGTCTTCTTGTAATTCTGGTTGGAGCCAGTCGCCAGCAAGGTAACACCCCGAGAAACACCCTATGAATGGCTCATATTGTGTTGTTATTTAATTGTATTGAACGTTTCCCGGCCTAATTTTGTTCTTCCGCTACCTCGCCGGGAGACGGGATCCGGATCCGCCACGGTTCCCCAACAGTGGTATCAGATCCAGGGCTCGGATCTGATCAATACAATTGTTGCCATATTGTATCTAATCTCTGAATTTCAGATTGAATCGATTGAAACAAAAAAAAATTCAGCCGGCCGCCGCCGCATGCGGCGTCTCCCCTCCCCGCGCGCACATGCGCGCGCATCACATGCGCATAGCGGCCGACCAGCGTCGCTAGTTTCACGCACTCATTGCGCGATCTGGTGGCCGGCGTTGCACGGACATCGCGCCACTGTTATGCGCAAACCGTTGCGCATGGTGGCCGGATGCTTGGAGCCACTATACGCATGAAGATCGGCTGGCG
>KQ998998.1:209871-234114 GCA_001598015.1 Dorcoceras hygrometricum
TAAAATCACATTTTACTAATTTAATTGTATCAAATTGGGCTTAAAACAATTCTAGGCCCAAAAATCTCAAAATTCCAAAATCGACCAAAATGGGCCCGATATCGTATACCGGCCCGAAAACTTCACGGGCTGCACGGGACAGGCCCGAACCAAACCCTAGAAGAAATCAGCTGTCACGACATCACCGGAGCATCGCCGAAGCGGCGGCCGGCCGGCGGCGCAACCACGAAGTCACGTGCGACGCAAGGCCTCACGCGGGCGCACGGCCGTGCGCATCACCGCGCAACCAGCGGCACAACACCGCTCGACACTCGCGCGCCATCGTGCGGTGACCAGCAGGCCACCATGCGCGCAACCAGCAGCGACGTCCAGCATCCACCGTGCTTCACTTGCGCGCAACAGCGGCCGACTTCCATCGCGTCACGGCGCCAAGCGCCCGACGGCGACGTGCGATAATCGCAGCGGCGCCCAATGTCGCGCAACAATTTGCACGAGGCAAGCCATTTATGGCCGGCCACCATGCGCGGCCAGCGCGCATGGCGTCGCGTGCGCTGTGGCGGGCACGATGGGCCGCAGCGCGAGGCAGCGGCCGGCCTATGGTTTCAAAATTTTTGCTTTGTTTCGTATTTTAAAACGAGATCTTGATACAATATGGCAGTATCGTATTGATCAGATCCGAAAACCTGGCTCTGATACCACTGTTGGGAAGCCACGTCGGATCCGGATCACGCCTCCCGGCGAGGCAGCGGAAGAACAAAACAATGGCCGGGAGACGATCAATATGATAAAATAACAACAACCATAGGGTGTTTAGGATTGCTACCTTGCTGGCAACTCGTGCCTGGCTCCGACCGGTTTCGTAAAGAAAACGGCACTTCACGGTAGGCGGCGGTAGATATCGTCAATCAGGTCCACGACTGGAGACGGGATTCCTTCGTCAGCCTGCACTAGAAGGCCTGACGAGATCGGCGCGGACGGATTCTCCTCGTCAAGATTGGCCGGAAACGATTTTCCGGCGAAGAGAGGCGGCGGCGGCGGCGCCGTAAGGCGGGCGACGGCGGCGGCGGCGCACGGCGGGCGGCGGCGGCGGCTTTTTGGAGAGGAGAAGGGGGCGGCACACTAAGCTCTAGGTTTAGGGTTTAGTGTTGTGTATCAAGTATGTTATTAAGTCTAATCAAGCCTATATTAAATAGACTAAGTGGTGAACTTGGACCGGCCCAACGAGCCCGGGTCCAACGGATGAACATTCAGTTCATCCCCATCATCGAGACTTCATCGTAACTCCGATCACCGATCAGATCGGACCGATCGACTTAGTTTCCAAAACTGAGTACTATGATCTGAAAAACCATTTTTCAGAACCCAGTGAAAAATGATCGTTTTGCCCCTCAACATCGGCAAATCACGATTTGACCTCTGTTGACCTTTTAGGAAGTCGCACTCCCAAAAGCCTCTTCGTATGCTCAACACATTGAGCTAAGTATCCGTGCGGGAATCTCGAATCCAGTACTTGTGTGACCCTCAATGGTTCAGGGATACAGCTAGCCGTGAGCCCACAACCATTGTGGCTCCGGAATCCCAATCCGAACTTGCCCAACGGATCATGGTAAAAGCGTCTAGCAACATCGCCCCATGATCCCCTAGGTATCACTGATAGTGCCTGCAAGAACAAGTTGGTCGTGATTAGCGTACAGTGCGGTCCTTTCAATCCATATATCCCGATCAGATCAACGACCATTGGTAAATCGAGAGTTGCTATAGATCCGATAGCTATGCATACATCTTGGAGATCGAATAGTGACATCACGAGTGTAACTAGGTAAACACATTTACCTAAAACACTTCTAGTACTCTGGCCAGAGATTTATACACTATTATCCCCTCAGATAGCATAGGATATCCACGCATGTCTGCGAGCGGTGAATCCTCGACAACGATGCATCGACTCCTACATGCATCGGGGTCTCACCCAATCCCGCCGCCTGATGACCCCAAGTGAGTCGGAAAACGAGTCAAAGTAAGACTCCTATCATGTAGAGTCTCAATGACGTTTCGAGTCGTGAGGACTAATCAGTACAACCAAAACCTCGGACTTATCCACTCGACAAATGGTAACCACTTGGAAAGTCCGAACGAGGGTAGTTCGATAGATCACCAGGTCACTATCTATCTGCATGCTCAGAACATCACAATGTTCCCTACCAATGAAACATGTTACTTCGCATCGCAGATACTAGTCTCGAGCTCAGGCGGCCTTATCCTCATTTTGACGGCCCAATCGACTAGGAACATGTTCAGAATACACAGTGACTATTAGATGTGTTTCATGATAGCCGTCATACCCACTACACATCTAACATACACTTAAGTGCATTCTAGGTCTTTACTCAACGCAATTGTAAATCATCATACACACAATGAAAGTAAAGAATGCCATATAAATAAATGCGAATATCATATATAAAGATTGCCATATACAAGAGTCTATGAACCCACACGCCACTGGTTGGCTAGTTGGGCATCTACTCTAACATATTTTGTGGTTAGATTGCACGGTGTTCCTGTTTCAATCATTTCGGACAGAGATCCGAGGTTTACTTCCAGGTTTTGGAAGAGTTTGCAAGAAGTTTTGGGTACCAGATTGGCTATGAGTACAGCGTATCACCCCCAAACAGATGGCCAATCTGAGCGAACTATCCAGATGTTGGAGGATATGTTAAGAGCTATTGTGATGGATTTTGGTGGTAGCTGGCAAGACGCGTTGTCTTTAGTTGAGTTTTCTTATAATAACAGCTACCAAGTGACGATTGGTATGCGCCGTTCGAGGCTTTTTATGGCAGAAAGTGCAGATCGCCAGTATGTTGGGAAGAAGTGGGGGAGAAGCAGCTGCCCAGAGTTTGTGCAGCAAATGAAGGATCATGTGGATCTGATTCGACAACGGATGAAAGCTGCACAGGCGCCAAGCCAGTTATGCAAATAGGAGTCGTCGACCTCTAGAGTTTCAGGTTGGTGATCTCGTTTTCCTTAAAGTTTCTCCATTTCGCAGTGTTATTCGCTTTGAACACAAGGGAAAGTTAGCCCCTTGTTATGTTGGTCTGTATGAAATTGTTGAGAGGATTGGCCCTTTGGCGTATCGGCTGTTGTTGCCACCAGAAGTATCTTCTCTACATGATGTCTTTCATGTTTCCATGTTGAGGAAGTACGAGCCAGATCCGTCTCATGTGTTGAGAACTGACGAGGTTGAGCTAGATCAGACGTTGAGTTATGTTGAGTATCCTTTGCAGATCCTAGATAGAAAATAGAAACAGCTGAGGAATAAAATCATTCTTTTGGTAATGGTGCAATGGAGCAAACATGGTAGGGAAGAAGCTACCTAGGAGTTGGAGGAAAAGATGCAACGTGAATGGCCGCATCTGTTTGCGTGAGTGTTGCATCAGATTTCAGTAATTGTTTGCAAAGTTATCTTGAACTCTTGGGTTCAGTTGGGTGTTCCTGGACTTGTTGATTTTGAGGATGAAATAGTGTTTTAGTGGGGGATAGATGTGAGACCTGTGTTTTCACAATCAGGTGTTGGTCGGGTTTGGACCAGCCGTTGGTGTTTGGCGTAGACATCGTATTTGCCTAAGTGTTGGAATCAGCAGTTGGAAATATATCAGACGTTGCGTGGGAGACATTTGTTGTAGATGAGCGTTCCGACTGTAGCAATAGGAATTAATTGGAGCAGTAGTGCTTCGTTAGATTTCAGCAGTTGATATTTGCGTTTGATAAGCAGCAGCAATGCTGACGTGGATTTCAGTCTTTGGTGTATTAGCGTTTATCCAGCTGTTACGAGTGATCAGCTGTTGGTATGTTAGTTGCGATGATCAGCAGAGAGCGCTAAGGGACTGAAGCGACGACGTTTTGTGAGCAGGAACCACTTGTTGGTTTTGTTAGCGTGTTTCGTAGCGGGTAGCGAAACTACGTCGTTTGTATTAGTTAGCACTACAGCGTTTTGAGTGAAGTGCTTTGTACCAGCTGTTGGTTATGATAGACATCAGCTGTTGGGAGATCTCATGCGTTGTGACTGCTGGTTTGTGAATCAGCTGTTGGTAGCAAGGTGATGTGTTCCACTGCGACGTCGTTTGGTTAAGTTGGTGCGACGCCGTTTAGCTTTAGCGTTGTTTGAAAAATTTAACTGCTGGTTAATATAATATAATAGCGAAAGGCAAAAGCTGATGCAAAATTCCTGCTGGTTGGGGAATATTAATTGTGTCGACTGATTTTGTCGGTGGATCTAGTCCTGTTTATATCTGCTGATTGAGTAGTGTATTTAAGAGAATACTTGGCCTTCTATTGTTTTACAGATCCCATACTTAGATATTTCCCGATAGCAAATCTTGTCGCGAACCCTAGTTACTGTTCACAGTAACCTTATCCGTCCTAATTTCCGGTGGTAGACAACTCCGACGAGAGTGAGAGTGGTAGCGTTGGACTCCTCTCACTAAGGCGCTTCGTTCTATACCTCTTTACAAGGCTTTGGAAGAGCTGGAAGAGGATCGTAGGATCGCTAATACACCTCCCTTGTGTAGTTTGCTAGCGTAAGCGTTCCCTGTCGTGCCAGTAATTTCGTTGGGGTAAGTAAAGATGCTACCTTTAAGCTTTGTTAGAGCTTTCCGTTGAGTTAGGAAGGTAGATAAGCGCTGGTGGAGTTGTAGCTCCCAACTGCTGTTATTTTACGTTTCGGCTTTTGAGCAGTGGCTTGTGTTGATATAGCAGGTGACAGATCTGTGTTGCTCGGACTTCGTTGTAGAAGCTGTGTGTGGTAATTATAGCTCAGAAGATGGTGAGGTACGGATGTTGAGCTTATATTACGACTGGAATTGGCATGGATATTATGTTTGATTGCTGTGTGTGATTTGCTTGTAATTTTATATGCTGTTCAGCTGTTGCATTGCATACGCATGATCATTTTCTTTTCAGCTGTTGTAGCCGTGCTTTGTTGTTGCTCTGTTTTCTTACCAGGATGAGAGGGCGAGCGGCAATACCGCACTCTCATCTCCTTGCTGTTCTGTTAGCCCTCATGCACCGAGTGGTTAACTACCACAGTTCATGGATTGGGCAACAACAGGTTTAGTTGTTGATGCATCTGGTATTCAGGTGTGGTGTAAAGATGAGCG
This sequence comes from Dorcoceras hygrometricum, assembly GCA_001598015.1. NCBI lineage: Eukaryota > Viridiplantae > Streptophyta > Magnoliopsida > Lamiales > Gesneriaceae > Dorcoceras > Dorcoceras hygrometricum. The sequence goes on from KQ998998.1 coordinate 215,028, forward strand.
GGTAATTCCCGTGTGCTTGTATACACACCAGTGGCCACTAACCTTTCTTCGCAGAATCTATTGTCAGCTGTTGAATTCTTTGGCTCCCTTCCTTGGTTGTAGCCTTCGACTGTTGCATTGTCCCTCATGCATAGCATTAGCATTATATCTTTTGCTATTCATTGCTGTTTTATAGTTGCTCTCCGTACTGGGGTTTAACCCCGAGGTCCCTCTGGGGCTGTTGTGACAGTTTGCCTGTCTGTTGTTCAGGTTTTCCAGGATTTGCTGCTGGTCGAGGTTAGGATCCAGCTGGTGGTGCCCCAGGAGGTGGTTAGAGTGTCCCAGTTATATATAGTATTTGTATACACTGGTATCACTTCGTGTGATGCTTAGTATTTTATAGTTGGTATACCATCTGTACTGGTGTTGTATTTAGCCGTTGGGAATTTGTTGTATTTGAATATTTGTGCTGTTGTGGATTTATAAATTGGGATTATTTTGAGTATTGTGTATTTTAAATTATGTTATCTTTCAGTCAGGCCAAAAGCAAAAAAATTTAACCACTTTTTAGTTGCTTCCGCTTGTTTTGAGTGTTTTGTCTTTGATGTGAGTACGAGGCCTGACAATAGGCTTTCCTGTTCCTTTTGCTTTAAGTTAAAAATGTTCAATGTAGTCATTTGTTCTTACTACTAGCGAATTGATGAAGGGACGCCTTGATGAAGTCTCTGAAACTTCTGATACTCCCAGATGGTAGAGATTGAATCACTGCTGCACTGATCTGACTAACGTAGTAAACAATACTCGGCACTTAATAGGATCATGGTATTGATGAAGGAGGGCAACATTCTTGAACCGTGAGAGGTGCTCCTCTGAGTCCCCCAACCCATTGCACTCCCCTACATTTTTGGAAACTTGAAGTGATGGGGGATTTCCGCATCAACACTTTTGTCAAAAAAGGGACATCTTGGTCTGCTGATGGTGAAGGCCCCGAGCTTCTTTCTTCCCTCAAGCGAGAGACTTCCTCTATCAGGCCCGGTGCTCTAAATCAAAGATTAGTTACTCATTAATCGCAAATTGCGGAAGCTTAAAATATGGGTTAAAAATTTTCTTTTTCGGCCTGTACTGAAATTACAATTAGAAATACTATAATACTCTAATTACATATTTTTAACTCAAAAATCTACACAACAAGACAGTACCATAAATGTATGCAGATAACTCAACGGATACAAATCTCAAATACAGCATTTACGCAGGTCATCCCCTGGTAAACTAGTTTATACATTATACATAACAAGGACTAAAAATGGGGCTCTACCAGTTGACGCACCACTCGGTCCAGCTGGGTTGCCTGAAGAATCTGCAAAGGCCAACACAAGATCAAAGCAGCCCCAAAAAGGGAAAAACAACGAGTTCAAACCTCAGTACTAAGAGCACTCATAAAAACAGCAATCAGATAAAGCATGCAATATCTCTAGTCGTGCAATGCATGAAGGGTACAACGGAGACTCATCGGCTGAAAAAGGGTCACAATAGACTCATGTTGTAAAACATTAAATCATTAATAAATATTTCTGTTGGATTTGTTTCTACAAATCAGAATCTGAATTTTGAATAACACAAAACCTTCTTATATTTGACTAAAGGTTTACGTGCGATGTGCAGTGCACTTGATTGAGGAGACAGGAAGATCTCCAAACTGGAACAGTAAGGGGACGCCTAAGCTGCTTTGGTTGAAGATATCTTTGCTGGAACAGTGAGGGGACTCCCGAGGTGGAACAACACTATTTTTACTAGGTCATAGAAGACACCAAGCTGGTTCACCAGCTTGAAGCATGAGAAGTGCAGTGACCAAGCGCAGTAAGTGAAGAGAAGAACTGTTCAAGCGTAGATCAAGTTCATGTACAAGTGCAGTGTTCAAGTGTCGATGAATAGACAATCACATTGATCAAGTGCAAGTCAGATAACTAAGCACAACAATAATCAGTTCATCATATGAATCGGGACTGATTATTGTATAATCACCGATGCTGGATTGCAGCTCTACGTGGATATGGTCTAAAGTATCCTCGTAGAACTGCCTCAATCAACCAGTGGATTAACAGTGTGCTTGCTGATGGTTTGGATGAGGTGTCTGAATGGATCAAGAGGACAAGCAAGAACACTGTGGCTCTTGAGGAGAAGAAAAGATTAGAGCTGGTAAACCAGATCCGGGAAGAGAAAACCTGATCAGGGATCTCAGCAACTGGATGCTTATGATGGGAAAGTAGAAGGCTGCTGTAGTGAAAGAAGCAACCAGCTAGGAAGGAAACCATCTAAGAAACCAGCTCAACGAAGCAACCAGCTTAGTGATAAAACAGTTGAAGAAAACTAGCTGGTAGACTAGATCAGAAGTCTTGTGCCAGATCAGATAAATTAGTTTGTGCAATCTCAGAATACTAGAAGACAAACTAATTTGTTTGATCGAGATGAACAGAGTTCGAAGTTAGCAAAGGCTGCAGAAGCGCCGATGAAAAGAGCTCAAGTCAAGTAAAGTCTGCAACACATTAAAAGCCAAAGGACGTAAAATACAAAAGTGTCAGAAGACTTTTCAAACGGCTACAACTTTATGTCCAATGGAAAAATATTCGCATCAGGCTATATAAAGATCAAACAACAAGCAAAAAAGCGATAGCGCGAAAAAGCGAAGTGGAGAGTGTTGTGCAAGTGCACAACGTAAAACAGAAGATTGCACAACACAAAGCAGTGCTAGTCGCAAGTTTGCACATTATGTGGCGGCTGGTGTGCAAGCTGGTTCAGTGCCTAGGTGTGAGCTAATGCACAGATGGAAAGCCTTAAAGAATAATCAAGTCGATAGCACAAGCTCTGGGAAGACATTGATACACCAGCTCGGACAGGTGCACTTCCTAGTGTGTGATATTTTATCTTTGAGAGATTGAGAGTACACTGTAAATATCACACACGATTCACTCATATATATTCGATGTAATGACTAGAAATTTGTTAATTGGTGATTAATCGGTTTATCAGATCTGAATGAGGATTACCGATGGAGGCGTTAACTATCGGGTTTTCAGATTTGAGAGAATTAGTTTTTCCATTGGTGATTTTCGGATTTTCAGATTTGAGTTAGAACAGATCAGATGTGAGTTATTGGTAGCTATCGGGTGGTTTGGAATAGATCAGACTTGCGCTGGATGATTCGGGAATGATTTAATATGGTATCGCATTGCGTTAGGTTCAGAAATATATCAGATTTGGAGAATATTTCGTGCCAATGCATTAGAAGTACTGTGAGGATCGGTTTGAGTAGACCGGTACGTTGTCTTCAGATTTGAGTGAAATCTGGGTGTTCAGATCTAGCCTACGTGTGTATGAGCGGGTTGCCCTGAGCGGGAAGCGATGTGATGTCATTTTGGGTTAATTGTGTTGGCGCTAGTGGAATGTAATGATGTGACGCCGTTTAGTGAATACTATATGCGACGTCGTTTAGCATAAAATAGATTTGGCGTTGGTGAGTGAAATCTGTTCAGCGGGTTTAAGCAGAAGTGCGTGTCGACTTGAGGAAGTCAAGTGTTGGTCAACGGTACTGTGTGAACCGGCCCGGTTCGTGAGTTGGTGTAGACTGGTGCGGTTTAACGATTTCAGATTTGGTTAAATCTGGATGAGCGAGCGGGTCTGTCAGGCCTCGTGCTCACATCAGAGTAAAACCACACAAACACAAGCGGAAGCAACTAAAAAGTGATTAAAATTTTTTGCTTTTGGCCTGACAGATAGATAACATAATTTAAAATACGACAATACTCAAGGTAGTCCCAGTTCACCGAATACACAAGACAACAGAATAGCATACAAACCAAAAACAAGTACTGCAACATAACACACAATCCGACAAGCACAGGACATTCCCTGGCGAAAGTACTAGTACATATATGCTATATGCTACTGGGACACTCTAACCACCCCCGGGGGCACCTCCATTTGGGTCAAAGCCACGACCAGCTGTGAAACCTGGAACACCTGAAAACAACACATGCAACAAACACAACAGCCCCAGAGGGACCTCGGGGTCAAACCCCAGTACGAAGAGCAACTGTAAAATAGCAGTAAACAGCAAAGATAAAATGTAGATGCTATGCATGAGACACGGGACAACAGCCGAAGGCTACAACTGAAGAAAGGAGCCAAAGAACTCAAACATAGCTCAACGAAATCTGCAAAAGATATATGGCCACGGTGTGTGTAGGACATGTGGGAGCTACCCACTCAACCATACTCGCACACCCTTACCAGACACATCAATAGCTCAACTTTCCGTTGCCCAACCTATGAACTATGGTAGTTAACCACGCGGCACATAGGGGCTAACAGATCCCAGCAGGGAGATGAGAGTGCGGCATCGTCGCTCGCCCTCGCATCCTGGTAAGAACAGAACAGAAACAACAACGTAACAACGAAACAATGGTTGCAACAGCTGAAGGAATGATATGCCAATGCGTGTATGAAACAGCTAAACAACTAGTATAACATATGCAAAACAACAACCACGCAGGGCAAGCATACACAGCCATCTCACAAATTATCCAAGCCAGATCCACGCTGTAATTACAAGCTCAAAATCCATACCTCTATATTCTGTTACGCTCACCACAACGGGGTCCCGAGAAATCTGGTACAAAACCTGCTAAGCAACGCATGCATAAATCTCAGGAACGCTAACAAAAATCACAGACTGGGAGCTACCACTCAATCAGCGATAATCCTACCTTACTAACTCAACAGGAAGCTCAAATCAAAGCCTAAGGTAAGATCTCATCAATAATCAAAGCGCTACTTGAAACTACACGAACGTACAAACGAGGAAGCTACTTCGCGATCTGCTACCAGTCAACTACAGCCTCCAAAAGTGGTATCCAACGAAGCTCCGAAGAAAGAGGAGTCCAAAGCTTCAACTCTTACTTCCAACAGATCTGTCTATCGTCGGGAATTGACGGAAACCCAACGCGATGAACAGTAACCTAGGGTTCGCGACAGAGAATGATAATCGGGAAAATATTCTAAGTATGAGATCTGATACTAATTCGAAGACCAAGTCTTCTAATAAATACACTTCTCAACCGCTGACAGAAACAGGAACAGGTTCCACTGACAAAATCAGTTTTTATCGCTGTTATCTCTACCAACAGCTGATCAAACACTGCAACAGATCCTTCAATAGCTGATGACTAACATAACCAACAGCTGAATCTTTCAAACAACGCTAAGGCTAAACGCCGTCGCACCAACTTAACCAAACGACGTCGCAGAGGGACACGCCACCTTGCTACCAACACCTGATCAATAAACCAGCAGCTGAATAAAACAACACATCAGATCCCTCAACAGTAGATGTCTGTCGCGACCAACAGCTGACGCTAAATGTTACACCCAAACGCTGTCGTTCCAACTTATCAAAACAACGTAATATTTGCCTCACGCTACAGTACAAATCTGACACCAGCGCTAATCGCTATCTCACGCAACAACGATCCCCCGCTACAGGAAAGGTTGACTCGCGTTGACATCTGTTGGCAGTAACAAACAGACTTTCCCCAAGAAATCTGCTCCCGCGAAACATTCAACAGACCCTATTACGTCAGTAGATCTCTCAACAGTTCTGATTCTTAAAATCCGATTAATTTCACAAATTAATCTTATTCAAATTTCGGGTCTCACATTTCTCCCCGACTAAAATAGGATTTCGTCCTCGAAATCAAGCAACAATCTGGAAGCACAACTCAACAGTAGGATAACAAAAATAGAAGTTCACGCAGAACATAGCCAGTAGTTCAAAATAACTGAGCAAACCACTAGGGAAAAGAACAACCAAAAACTAACCAACTACTGGAATTTGATACAACATCACTCAAACAGATGCGGCCACTCACGCTGCATCTTCTCTTCCAGCTCCCAAGTAGCTTCTTCCCTACCATGTTTGCTCCACTGCACCATTACCAGAGGAATGGTTTTATTTCTCAACTGTTTCTCTTTTCTGTCTAGGATCTGCAAGGGATACTCAACGTAAGTCAACATCTGTTCTAGCTCAACCTCATCAGTTCTAAGCACATGAGACGGATCTGGCTCATACTTCCTCAACATGGAAACATGAAAGACATCATGTAGAGAATATAATTATGGTGGCAACAACAGCCGATACGCCAAAGGGCCAATCCTCTCAACGATCTCATACGGTCCAACATAACGAGGGACTAACTTTCCCTTGTGTTCAAAGCGCATAACACTTTTGAAAGGAGAAACTTTAAGGAAAACGAGATCACCAACCCGAGGTCGATGCCTCTTATTTGCATAACTGGCTTGGCGATCCTGGGCAGCTTTCATCCGCTGTCGAATAAGATCCACATGATCCTTCATCTGCTGCACAAAAAATGCGTCTTGCCAGCTACCACCAAAATCCATCACAACAGCTCTTAACATATCCTCCAACGTCTGGATAGTTCTCTCAGATTGACCATCTGTTTGGGGGTGATACGCTGTACTCATAGCCAATCTGGTACCTAAAGCTGCTTGCAAACTCTTCCAAAACCTGGAAGTAAACCTTGGATCTTGGTCCGAAACGATCGAAACAGGCACACCATGCAATCTAACCACAAAATTGATGTACAGTTTTGCCATTTTCTTCAGAGAAAACGTCATACCATAGGGAATAAAGTGTGCAGACTTCGATAACCTGTCGATCACAACCCAAATCGCATCGCAACCTCTGCTAGAACGAGGCAAATGCGTCACAAAATCCATTGCTATGTACTCCCAATTCCATTGGGGCACTTCCAAACTCTGCAACAGACCACCAGGTCTCATCCTTTCAGCTTTAACTTACTGACAGTTCAAGCAACGAGCAACAAAACCAGCAACGTCGCTCTTCAAACCAGCCCACCAGAAGTGCGGCTTCAACACATGGTACATCTTCCGTGCACCAGGATGGAGACTGTGTCTAATGCAATGCGCTTCTCTAAGGATCTCCTCCTGAAGATCTATCAAATTGGGCACAACCAACCGTCCCCGGAAACGCAAACAACTATCGGACGAAATAGAATAGTCCTCAAGTTGACCAACCCTGACCTTCAACTTCAACTCGTGGATGGAAGGATCTGTCCTTTGAGCCGCTCGAATGCTCGAAATAATCTGTGGCTCAACTTGGAAAGAAGAAAGCACAACATAATCCTCAGCTGGGTAAAATCTCCAACCAGTAGTGCTGAGATGCTCACAGTCCTTAGAAATATACAACGACGCAAGCATCTTTTCCGGAGCCTTCTTGCTCAGAGCATCAGCAACTACGTTCGCTTTCTCAGGCTGGTATTTGATTTCACAATAAAAATCTTTAAGCTGCTCCATCCATCTGCAATGTCTCATATTCAAGTCAGGCTGCGAAAACAAGTACTGCAAACTCTTGTGGTCCGAGTACACCACAAACTGCTCGCCATACAGGTAGTGACACCAAATCTTCAACGCAAAGACCACAGCTTCTAGCTCCAAATAATGAACTGGGTAACGAGTCTCATGCGGTTTCAACTGCCGTGAGGCATACACAATGACCCGTCCATGCTGCATCAACACACATCCCAATCCATTGAGCGAAGCATCGGAACACACGACGTAACCACTGATCTAGATGACAAGGCCAACACAGGCGCAATAGTCAACTTCTCCTTGAGCAATTGAAAAGCATTCTCGCATTGCTCAGTCCAAACGAACCGCTTGTATTTCTGAGTCAGCCGAGTCATCGGCCTAGCTATACTAGAGAAACGCTCTATGAAACGACGGTAATAGCCAGCCAGACCCAAGAAAATACGAACCTCAGACACATTCCTAGGTCGCTCCCAGTTCAAAACAGCATCTACCTTACTGGGATCCACAGAAATGCCATCCGCTGAAATCACATGACCCAGAAACACGACGCGATCCAGCCAGAACTCACACTTAGAGAACTTGGCATACAGCTGCGAGTCTCTCAACGTCTGAAGAACAACTCTCAAATGCTCCTTGTGTTCCAAAGGAGTCTTCGAATACACCAAGATATCGTCGATGAACACTATCACAAACTGATCTATAAACTCTCGGAAGACTCGATTCATCAAATCCATGAATACTGCAGGGGCATTTGTCAATCCGGAAGGCATCACCAGAAACTCAAAATGCCCATACCTAGTACGAAAAGCTGTCTTCGTGACATCTTGATCTCTAAATCTCAGATGATGGTATCCCGAACGTAGATCGATCTTCGAATACACAGCAAAACCTTGCAACTGGTCAAACAAGTCGTCGATCCTCGTCAACGAGTACTTATTCTTAACAGTAACTTTTTTCAGCTGACGGAAGTCAACACATTCTCATTGTGCCATCCATCTTCTTGACAAACAAGATAGACGCTCCCCACGGCGACATGCTAGGTCTGATAAACCTTTCTCCAACAATTCATCCAGTTGCACCTAGAGCTCTCTCAACTCAGCAGGTGCTAGATGATATGGTGCACGCGAAATCGGAGATGTGCCAGGCACCAACTCAATGCTAAAGTCAATCTCCCTCTGCGGAAGGAAAACCAGGAATATCCTACCGAAAACACATCAGGAAAACTGACGCACCACTGGAATGTCGCTGAGCTGCACATGCGAAGAATAAGATGCATCCAACGCATACATCATAAAAGCAGCGTTCTCCGCCAACAACAAGCTGAACATCTCCATCGTTGAGATCAACGGAATCTTCGACTGAGAGTCATGGCCGTAGAAATTCCACTTCTCGCCAGACTGAGGCCTAAAACGCAAGATCCCATGGAAACAATCCACGGAGGCCCTATAGTTGGACAACACGTTCATTCCCACTATGCAGTCAAAATCCCACAACATCAAACGAATCAAATTCGCTATCAACACACGCCGTTCAGCAAAACCTCTTGGGAGTACAAGCTCGCACCGCCAGGAGTAGAAACAGACACAACATCGCGCAAAGAAGTGGTATGCAGACCATGCTCGACCAAAAATGCATCAGAAATAAACGAATGCGATGCGCCAGTGTCAAACAACACTCGTGCAGGAAAATCAAAGACAAGGCATGTACATGCAATCACCCTGCTCGGCGTCTCCTCCGCTTGCTCCCTAGTAATGGCGTTCGCTTGAGCATGCTGGGGTCCAAAGAAGAACTGCTGAGAAGACTGTCCGAAACGCGACGGACCAGGCTGTTGGAACGGCCTGAACTGCGTCTCTCCAACCCTAGGCTGCGGAAACTGAGGGGAACGACCCCTACACGATCCTCCTCGACCCTGAGGTGGGGCTGCGGCTTGCTGCGATCCAGCCGACGGACAAACTCTAACGAAATGCCCATACTGACCACAGATATGACACGCGTCCTGCACACTGACACATTGAGTCGACGGATGCTTGCCTCCACATAAGCCACAAAACTCTGCCCTAGAGCCACTGCTACTAGAGCTGCCAGAACCAGAAGAACCAGAACCAGACTTCTTCTTAAACTGATGGCCACGAGGTCGGAACCTCTGGAGTCCAGACTGCTGAGCCAACTGCTGCTGCTGCTGCTGGGGTTGATGGGCTGACTGCGAAGACTGAGAAGACTGTGCTCCCTGAACAGCGGGACGACCACCCTGAGCACCCTGAGGCCTAGCGCGAGACCTCCAGTTCCGTAGACCTTCCTCGATGTCAATCGCATTATCCACTGCTTCAGCATAACTCTTTTGTTTGCTCGTCAGCACCAACGAATACAGCTCTTCATTCAAACCCTCAATAAACTTAGTCCTCTTGGACCTCTCCCGGCCAGCAACATGTGGGACATACGCCAAAAGAGAAGAAAACAACCGAGCATACTCTCGCACAGACATGTTGTCCTGCTCCAAGTTGTCGAACTCCCTCTCACGGGCGTTCACATACGACTCCGGGACGTACTCATGCCTAGAGGCAACGTAGAAACTGTCCCAAGTGATCCCCACACCGGTCTCCTCTAGCGTCCTTGAAACGTCTCGCCACCAACGCTCCGCACCTTTCCTCAGCTGGAAAGTCGCTAAGCTCAACCTAAGCTCGTCATCATACTGAACGCGGTCGAACAGATCCGTGATATGCTGTAGCCAATAGTCCGCAGCAGCGCTAGACTCATCACCATTGAAAACCTGGGGACTCATCCTTTGGAACCTCGCCATCACAATTTCCATGCTATCCACACGGGCTGCCAAGTCATCAACCTCATCCTCCACTCGCCTACCGCGACCACGGGAAGGGAAACTACGCTGATCCTCGTTCTGACCTTCCGATTCCTGAAAACTGCCTCCTACCTCTAGCTCTACGTCTAGGCAGCATCTACGAAGGTCTCCTCTAGCGTCCTTGAAACGTCTCGCCACCAACGCTCCGCACCTTTCCTCAGCTGGAAAGTCGCTAAGCTCAACCTAAGCTCGTCATCATACTGAACGCGGTCGAACAGATCCGTGATATGCTGTAGCCAATAGTCCGCAGCAGCGCTAGACTCATCACCATTGAAAACCTGGGGACTCATCCTTTGGAACCTCGCCATCACAATTTCCATGCTATCCACACGGGCTGCCAAGTCATCAACCTCATCCTCCACTCGCCTACCGCGACCACGGGAAGGGAAACTACGCTGATCCTCGTTCTGACCTTCCGATTCCTGAAAATGCCTCCTACCTCTAGCTCTACGTCTAGGCAGCATCTACGAAGGCACTAAATAGGATAAGGTAACACAGAACAAGTACAACATAGAAATCAAATAACACAACAATATGCAGCACATAATCACATAGTCAAGCACAAGAAACACACGACACTGTGCCAAGACTCAAGTGTGATAAAAAAAATCGAGCTTATCCCAGCTTAAGCTCTGATACCAAAAATGTCAGGCCTCGTGCTCACATCAGAGTAAAACCACACAAACACAAGCGGAAGCAACTAAAAAGTGATTAAAATTTTTTGCTTTTAGCCTGACAGATATATAACATAATTTAAAATACGACAATACTCAAGGTAGTCTCAGTTCACCGAATACACAAGACAACAGAATAGCATACAAACCAAATACATGTAATGCAACATAACACACAATCCCACAAGCACAGGGCATCCCCTGGCGACAGTACTAGTACATATATGCTATATGCTACTGGGACACTCTAACCACCTACGGGGGCACCTCCAGCTGGGTCAAAGCCACGACCAGCTGTGAAACCTGGAACACCTGAAAACAACACAGGCAACAAACACAACAGCCCCAGAGGGACCTCGGGGTCAAATCCCAGTACGGAGAGCAACTGTAAAACAGCAGTAAACAGCAAAGATAAAATGCAGATGCTATGCATGAGACACGGGACAACAGCCGAAGGCTACAACCGAAGAAAGGAGCCAAAGAACTCAAACATAGCTCAACGAAATCTGCAAAAGATATGTGGCCACGGTGTGTGTAGGACATGTGGGAGCTACCCACTCACCCCTACTCGCACACCCTTACCAGATTCATCAATAGCTCAACCTGCCGTTGCCCAACCTATGAACTGTGGTAGTTAACCACGCGGCGCATAGGGGCTAACAGATCCCAACAGGGAGATGAGAGTGCGGTATCGTCGCTCGCCCTCGCATCCTGGTAAGAACAGAACAGCAACAACAACGAAACAACGAAACAATGGTTGCAACCGCTGAAGGAATGATATGCCAATGCATGTATGCGACAGCTAAACAACTAGTATAACATATGCAAAACAACAACCACGCAGGGCAAGCATACAGAGCCATCTCACAAATTATCCAAGCCAGATCCACGCTGTAATTACAAGCTCATCATCCGTATCTCGATATTCTGTTACGCTCACCACAACAGGGTCCCAAGAAATCTGGTACAAAACCTGCTAAGCAACGCATGCATAAATCTCCGGAACGCTAACAAAAATCACAGACTGGGAGCTACCACTCAACCAGCGATAATCCTACCTTACTAACTCAACAGGAAGCTCAAATCAAAGCCTAAGGTAAGATCTCATCAATATTCGAAGCGCTACCTGAAACTACACGAACGTACGAACGAGGAAGCTACTTCGCGATTTGCTACCAGTCAACTACAACCTCCAATAGTGGTATCCAACAAAGAAACGAAGAAAGAGGAGTCCATAGCTTCAACTCTTACTTCCAACAGATCTGTCTATCGTCGGGAATTGACGGAAAACCAACACGATGAACATTAACCTAGGGTTCACGACAGAGAATGGTAATCGGGAATATATTCTAAGTATGAGATCAGATACTAATTCGAAGACCAAGTATTCTCATAAATACACTTCTTAACCGTTGACAGAAACAGGAACAGGTTCCACTGACAAAATCAGTTGTCATCGTTGTTATCTCTACCAACAGCTGATCAAACACTGCAACTGATCCTTCAACACCTGATGAGTAACATAACCAACAGCTGAATCTTTCAAACAACGCTAAGGCTAAACGGTGTCGCACCAACTTAACCAAACGACGTCGCAGAGGGACATGTCACCTCGCTACCAACAGCTGATCAATAAACCAGCAGCTGAATAAAACAACACATCAGATCCCTCAACAGTAGATGTCTGTCACGACCAACAGCTGACGCTAAACGGTACACCCAAACGCTGTCGTTCCAACTTATCAAACAACGTAGTTTCTGCCTCACGCTACAGTACAAATCTGACACCAGCGCTAATCGCTATCTCACGCAACAGCGATCGCCCGCTACAGGAAAGGTTGACTCGCGTTGACATCTGTTGGCAGTAACAAATAGAATTTCCCCAAGAAATCTGCTCCCGTGAAACATTCAACAAACCCTATTACGTCAGCAGATCTCTCAACAGTTTTGAATTCTTAAAATCCTATTATTTCCACAAATTAATCTTATTTAAATTTCGGGTCTCACAGGGTCTTTGACGCAAGATCTGTTGTTTCTATGCTATGTCGTGTTGCAGTAACACGACGTCGTTTGATGGTTATGTGCTAGTATAGCGTAGTGAAGGCAGATCTGAGTTAACGCCAAGATATGAATATCACTAAGATCTGAATTTGTCGATGATTAACTTTCACTGTAGCTTTGACTAGAATATTAAATAAAAGTGTCGATCAACACTTAGTCATTTTTCGAGCCTGATATTTCTTATCTTCTTCCCAGAGAACCCTCGATTAGTACTGTTCACCCGAACCATATTTCTTGAGATTTACGTTGATTTACGCTGCCGTTTGGAGCAAGGCTGGTGGCGCTGAGTTCGTATCTCTTAGGACTTTCGATTGATACCAGTTTGGTGCTTTATATTGGTGAGTTGAGGGAGCGAGAAGTAGTTGTAGAGTTCGACATCTTCGTGGTTTCTGGGCAGATAGTTCTTTCGTTTCTTTAGCAGCTTTGAATTTGAGCTTATAGGTATCTTCCGTTGAGTTTTCGAGGAGCTAGTGAAGCAGCAGATTGGAGCAGGCTGAGTTGTCGCACTTGAAAGGTCCAATGCTATCATCGAGGTGGTGGCCTACTGAGTTGTCGTGCTTGAAGACCACTGAGGTGTGATGTTCGACGGATCTGAAGATCACGGATCGATGATTTACACCGGCTGATTGGCTGTGCGTGGTGTTTGAGGCTCAATTGAGATTTGATTGCCAGTTGAGTTGTTGGCCTTGATAAACAATCTTCCTTGGTACCCTCATGCATATCATGACTTGAAATATTGCATGTTTTATTAATTGCGGTTTATGAGTCCTCTTCGTACTGAGGTTTGACCTTGTTTATTTTCCATGTTTTTGGGTTGCTTTGGTCTATGTTGGCCTTTGCAGGATTTTCAGGTAATCCAGATGGACAGAGTGGAGCGTCAGCTGGTAGATCCCCGTTCTGAGTCCCAGTTATATTTATATTATGTATTGAACCAGGGGATGTCCTGCGTGAGCTATGTATTTGGGGATCTTGATTTGTATTTACCTGTATTCGTATGTTGTTGATGTGTTGGATTTTGAGTTTAAATCCTATTTTGATTATGAACTTATTTTGAATGATATTTTGGATCAGGCCCAATTCGAAAATTTTTAGCCCATATTTTAAATGATTTCGTATAATTATGATTAATTGAGTAATTAATCTTTGATTAGCACACAGCCTGACAGTTTGGTATCAGAGCTTAAACTGGAATAAGCTCGATTTCTTTTCCATCACACTCGATCTAGGCACAGAGTTTTAGTTTTTGATTTGATTGACACTTTGACTTGTGTGATTTTGTATCTGCCTCTGTGCATTATCTTCTTGTGTTCTTACCTTTGAGTTTTGGTAGATGTCGCCGAGAAGAGGTAGGAGTAGAATAGCTAGGCAGACTGGTGAGGAGTCTGGAGCCCCGGGCAGTGATGAGGATGTTGAGCAGCAGAGTATACCTTTGAATCGTCGTGATAGACAGACAGAGGTAGAGGATGTGACTAGACAGATTGGCGAGATGGAACTAGGTTTGGCTAGGTTCCAGAGGATGAATCCCCCGACGTTTAGGGTGTCCTGATGGCTGAAGGCTGGTTAGAGCATATGGAAGAGTTGTTTGATGCGATGGAGTAATCTCAGGAGAGGAGACTGAAGTTAGCCATTTTGCAGTTGAGGGAGCATGCTCAACGCTGGTGGAAGGGTACTTCTTGAGTCCTGAGAGAGAGTGGTGCTTTGATTTCTTGGGAAAGCTTCTGTGCAGCGTTCCGACAGGAGTATACCCCTGAGTCCTACTACAACAACCGGGAGCGGGAGTTCGATAATCTGAAGCAAGGGAACTTGAGAGTAGCTGAGTATGCTAGACAGTTTTCGTCGCTTTTGTCATATGTTCCCCATGTGGCTAACCAGGAGAGGACGAAGAGAAACAAGTTTCTGAGAGGTTTGAGGCCTGAATTGTTCCGCATGGTTTTGCCTGGTTCTCCTACGGCGTATGCTGAGGCTGTGGATAGGGCAGTGGATATTGAGGAGAGTTTGTTGGAAGCATAGACTCAGGTTCAGTCGACAGCTGGACGCACTTTTCAGCCTGTGCCGAAAGCGATGCCTTCGTTTCAACCTCCTCAGACTTCGCAGCAGTTGAATCGCCAGAGGTTAAGCCTCGTGGGAAGTAGTTCAAGAGACGGTCAAATTCGAGTTTTTCTGGTTCCGTGAGTTCTTTTAGTATTGGCTCTGGAGGAGTGATGTGTGGTCAGTGTGGAGGTCGCCATATGACTACGCAGTGCCGTGGAGTTCATGGTCTTTGCCATAATTGTGGGCAGTCTGGACATTTAGCTAGGGTGTCTCCGAGGGGAGCACAGCCTTCGAATCAGTCGCAGCAAGGTTCAGTTGATGGTTCTTCTCAGAGACCGCAACCTTTTGCTCAGTCCCAACGATTAGGTTTCCAACCACGAGAACCGTCTAGGTTCGGAGGATCTTCGAGACCTCAATTTCCGGGACCACATCAAGCTCAGGTGAACGCCTTGACGAGAGAGCAGGCGGAGGATATGCCTGAAGGAGTTATTGCAGGTACTTGTTCTATCTTTGTTTTTCCTGCACGAGTTTTATTTGATACAGGAGCATCACACTCCTTCATATCTGATTTGTTTATGCATGAGTGTGGATTGAGGGTTACCCCACTATGTGATGTTGTGTTTGTATCTACTCCTGCTGGTATGTGGTTTAGGTCCCGTGAGGTGTTTGTGGATTGTGTGATTAGATTTGATGAGCATGTGGTGGTAATAACCTGATTGCCTTGGATATTAGAGATTTTGATTGTATCTTGGGTATGGACGTGTTGTCCAGTTATAGAGCGACTGTAGATTGTTTCCATGATGTGGTGAGGTTTAGACCTCAATTTGGGGACAAGTGGGATTTCTACGGTGCTGATTCGCGCTCGAAGATCCCACTAGTATCTGCCATGGAGATGTTCAGCCTGTTTTCTCTAGAGAATTCAAGGTTTATGATCTATGCCTTGGATGTTTCCCATGAATCGAGAGTAGGGTTGAGTGATGTCCCTATTGCTCGTGAGTTCCCAGATGTGTTTCCGGATGAGATTCCTGGATTCCCTCAGAGAAGAGAGATTGACTTCAGCATAGAGTTGGTGTCAGGGACAGCCCCGATTTCTAGAGCTCCGTATCAATTGGCGCCAGATGAGCTGAAGGAACTCAAGGATCAGTTGCGTGATCTTTTGGAGAAAGGCTTTATTAGACCGAGTATGTCGCCTTGGGGAGCTCCGATTCTTTTTGTGAAGAAGAAGGATGGATCTATGAGGATGTGCGTGGATTTTCGACAGTTGAATAAAGCGACAGTGAAGAATAAGTACCCTTTACCGAGAATCGATGATCTGTTTGATCAGTTGCAGGGATCGGCAGCTTACTCCAAGATTGATCTGCGATCTGGTTATCATTAATTGCGAATTAGAGATGCTGATGTGGCGAAGACGGCTTTCAGGACGAGATACGGGCATTATGAGTTTCTTGTGATGCCGTTTGGATTGACGAAGGCTCCTGCTGTCTTCATGGATTTGATGAATTGCGTCTTTAGTGAGTATATCAATCGCTTTGTGATTGTCTTCATAGATGACATCTTGGTACTCGAGGAGCTATAGAGACTATAAAGAGCACTTGAGATTGGTGTTGCAGAAATTGAGAGACTCACAGTTGTATTCGAAGTTCAGCAAGTGTGAATTCTGGTTGGATAAGGTGGTCTTTTTGGGTCAAGTTATTTCAGCGCAAGGTATTTATGTGGATCCATGTAAGGTCGAAGCAGTTCTTAACTGGGAACGACCTAGGAATGTTTCCGAGATCCGTAGTTTATTAGGATAGGCTGGCTATTATAGACGTTTCACTGAGAAGTTCTCTTAGATAGCCAGGCCGATGACTCGGTTGACCCAGAAAGATAAGAAATTTTTTTGTACTGATGAGTGTGAGTCGAGTTTCCAGTTGCTCAAGGAGAAGTTGACTACTGCTCCTGTGTTGGCATTGCCTTTGGGTTCTGGAGATTTTGTAGTGTGCTCTGATGCTTCTCTGAGTGGATTGGGATGCGTGTTGATGCAGAACGGTCTTGTGATAGCCTATACGTCTCGACAGTTGAAACCACATGAGACGAGATACCTCGTTCATGATCTAGAGTTGGCTGCGATTGTTTTTGCCTTGAAGATTTGGCGTCACTATTTGTATGGTGAGAAATTTGTGATGTACACGGACCACAAGAGTTTGAAGTATATCTTCACACAGTCTGATTTGAATATGAGGCAACGTCGTTGGATGGAGTTGCTCAAAGACTTTGACTGTGATATTCAGTATCAGCCTGGGCGGATGAACTTAGTGGCCGATGCTTTGAGTAGAAAAGCTCAACCTGCGATGATGACGTCAATGAGTATATCCAAAGTACATGAGGATTTGGGGACTTCTGGATGACATTTTCAGTCAAGTGATCAGTATTTTATAGTTTCTTCTATTCAGGTAGAACCACAGATTGTTGCAGACATTAGAGCAGCGCAGAGAACTGACCCTATATTCATGAGTTGAAGATTAAAGCCCAAAATGGTCAGTCAGAAGATTCTTTTGTTGCTTCTGATGGATGTCTGAGATTCCGTGGTAGATTGGTTTTTCCGAACCTGTTTGATTTGAAAGAGACTATTTTGAATGAAGCCCGTTGTAGTTGATACAGTGTGCATCCCGGTGAGAAGAAAAGTATCATGTCTTGAAGTCGCACTATTGGTGGGAAGGCATGAGGAACGATATCTTTGGATTTGTAGCACGATGTTTGAATTGCCAACAGGTCAAGGCTGAGAGGATGAGACCTGGTGGACTGCTACAAAGTCTAGAAGTGCCTCAATGGAATTGGGAGCACATCACCATGGATTTTGTGACTCATTTACCTCGATCTAATAGGGGATGTAATGAGATTTGGGTTGTTGTTGACAGGCTTTCGAAGTCAGCCCATTTCATTACCTATGATGTGAGGTGTTCGATGAAGAAGATGGCAAAGTTGTATATCGACCATGTGGTTAGATTGCATGGAGTTCCGGTTTCGATAGTGTCCAATAGAGATCCAAGATTTACTTCCCGATTCTAGAAGAGCTTGCAGGCAGCTATGGGTTCAAAATTGGATATGAGTACAACTTATCACCCTCAGACAGATGGCCAATCCGAGAGGACCATTCAGATTTTAGAAGATATGCTGCGAGCTGTGGTGTTGGATTTCAACGGTGGCTGGCAGGATTCTTTATCCTTTGTTGAATTTTCTTATAACAACGGCTACCAGGTGACTATCGGGATGGCTCCATTCGAAGCTTTGTATGGTCTAAAGTGTAGATCTCCAATCTATTGGGAAGATATTGGTGAGAAACAGTTGTCTACTCCTGAATTTGTACAGCATATGAAAGACCAGATTGAGTTGATTCGGAGTACAATGAAAGCTGCTCAAGATCGACATGCCAGTTATGCTAATAAAAGACGCAGACCTTTGGAGTTTGAGGTTGGTGATCGAGTTTTTCTCAAAGTTTCTCTGTAACGCCCCCAAAATCCCTAGGATCATATTTATGCATTTCATAAATCATATGGGCCATTTTGGCAATTTTAAATATCATGTATCTGCTGAATTATTCATTCCAGCAGGTAAGATTTGCGCTACGGCTGATTTCAGCAGGTAACTCCAAGTAGCGATGCACGAGCTGATTTTAAAGCGATTGGAAAAAATGTTTTAAGGAGGTGAAATGATTTCTTTAAAAGAAGGTTTGGTGTTTTACAAATTAAAATGATATGAAGGGAATTTTTACTAAATTTTGAAGGTG
Organism: Dorcoceras hygrometricum; assembly: GCA_001598015.1. NCBI lineage: Eukaryota > Viridiplantae > Streptophyta > Magnoliopsida > Lamiales > Gesneriaceae > Dorcoceras > Dorcoceras hygrometricum. Next base: position 233,803 of record KQ998998.1, read on the forward strand.
TGTCATGCTTGATTTCTCAAGTAGCTTGCCACTAATCCCTTTCATATAAAAACCTGTTTTCAAAGTAAGACTTTCATCATTTGCAAAGAAAAGTTTAAAGTGTTCTTCAAAGGAATTAAAGAAAGGATCGTGTGTTGCTCAAAGGGAGGATTCCTGCAGGAAATTTGCTGTTGTTGCAAAGCTTCATCAAGGCACGTAAAAGCTGATCTTTTCTACACCATTTGAAGCATATATTGTGTTTTAATGGATCTGCTTGCCTGTATATTACTGATATATTGAAAGTTCATGTTTGAAATGATTTAGACATGATAA
>KQ998999.1:5913-35648 GCA_001598015.1 Dorcoceras hygrometricum
GATTCTAATTTGTGGATTGAAGCAATGCAGTCTGAGTTTGACTCAATGCATGCTAACCAAGTTTGGACTCTTGTTAATCCTCCCGAAGGAATTGTTCCTATTGGGTGCAAATGGGTATACAAGAGGAAACTTGGGCCTGATGGTAAGGTAATGACCTACAAGGCACGACTGGTCGCGAAAGGTTACACTCAAAGGCAAGGTGTTGACTATGATGAAACCTTCTCGCCAGTCGAAATGTTCAAGTCGATTAGAATCTTGTTAGCCATAGCCGCATGGTACGACTATGAGATATGGCAAATGGATGTGAAAACTACGTTCCTTAATGGAAACATTAAGGAAGAGATCTATATGATGCAGCCTGAGGGTTTCACATCTGTTGGAAGCGAGCATAAGGTATGCAAGCTTCAGAGATCGATCTACGGTCTCAAACAAGCATCACGAAGTTGGAACCTGAGATTTGATGAAACAATTAAGGAATTTGGTTTCATCAAGAATCCCGAGGAGCCATGTGTGTATAAGAAGGTGGTTAAAAGCGCTGTGACATTCCTCGTACTTTATGTTGATGACATTCTACTCATTGGGAATGATGTAGGAATGCTGCAGCCAACTAAAGTCTTGTTGTCTAGTAGATTTTCGATGAAGGACATGGGTGAAGCATCGTATACTCTTGGAATACAGATCTATCGGGATAGATCGAGACGGATGCTCGGACTCACCCAAGCTACCTACATCGATACCATACTTAAGAGGTTCTCTATAGAAGAGTCCAAGAGAGGACACCTACCTATGTGCCACGGGGTCACTCTATCTAAGTCTATGTGTCCGAAGACTGATGAGGAGATAGAGTGTATGACACGTGTGCCATATGCCTCGGCAATAGGTAGTATTATGTGTGGCATGATCTCGACTAGACCGGATGTCGCATATGCTCTGAGTGTCACGAGCCGCTACCAGGCCAACCCCAGCCAATTGCATTGTAAGGCTGTGAAGGATATTCTTAAATACATACGAAGGACTAAGAATATGTTCATGGTCTATGGGGGTGGTGAGCTAAAACTTGAAGGCTACACTGATTCTAGCTTCCAATGTGACGTGGATGATTCGAAGTCAACCTCTGGATTTGTATTCATGCTCAATGGTGGTGCTGTCTCTTGGAAGAGTTCCAAGCAAGACACCATCGCGGATTCAACCACTGAGGCTGAGTACATCGCAGCATCAGCTGCTGCTAAGGAGGCGGTTTGGATAAGGAATTTCGTCCAAGAGTTGGGCGTCATTCCTAATGGATTTGGTCCAGTCCCGGTGTACTGCGACAACACGGGTGTCGTTGCGCAAGCAAAGGAGCCTAGTCTCACCAAAGATCCAAACACATACTGAGGAAATACCACATAATCCGGGATATTGTGGCTAGAGGTGACATAGCAGTTGAGAGAGTCGCCTCTGCGGACAACATTGTTGATCCACTTACAAAGCCCTTGCCAGGACCCTTGTTTGAAAAACATCGCGAAACAATGGGACTGCGTCTGATGAGTAGTTGGAGTTAGGGCAAGTGGGACATTGTTAGAGTAGATGCCCAACTAGCCAACTTGTGGCGTGTGGGTTCATAGACTCTTGTATGAAATGATCTTTATATATTATATTCGCATTTGTTTATGGCATTCTTTACTTTCATTATGTTGTATGATGATTAACAATTGCGTTGATTAAAGACCTAGAATGCACCATAGTGTATGTTAGATGTGATAGTGGGTATGACGGCTATCATGAAACACATCTAATAGTCACTGTGTATTCTGAATTAGTTCCTAGTCGATTGGTCCGTCGAAATGAGGATAAGGCCGTCCGAGCATGAGACTAGTATCTGCGATGCGAAGTACCATGTTTCATTGGTAGGGAACATTATGATGTTCTGAGCATGCAGATAGATAGTGACCTGGTGATCTATCGAACTACCCTCGTTCGGACTTTCCAAGTGGTTACCATTTGTCGAGTGGATAAGTCCGAGGTCTTGGTTGTACTGATTAGTCCTCACGACTCGAAATGACATTGAGGCTCTACATGATAAGCGCCTCACTTTGACCCGTTTGTCGACTCACTTGGGGTCGTTAGGCGGCGGGATTGGGTGAGGCCCGATGCGTGTAGGAGTCGATGCATCGTTGTCGAGGATTCACCGCTCGCAGACATGCGTGGATATCCTATGTTATCTGAGGAGACGATAGTGTATATATCTGTGGCCAGAGTACTAGAAGTGTTTTAGGTAAATGGGTTTACCTAGTTACACTCGCGATGTCACTATCCGATCTCCAAGATTTGAGCATAGCTATCGGATCTATAACGACTCTCGATTTACCAATGGTCGTTGATCTGATCGGGATATATGGATTGAAAGGACCGTACTGTACTCTAACCACGACCAACTGGTTATTGCAGGCACTATCAGTGATACCTATGGGATCATTATCTGTGGCCAGAGTACTAGAAGTGTTTTAGGTAAATGGGTTTACCTAGTTACACTCGCGATGTCACTATCCGATCTCCAAGATTTGAGCATAGCTATCGGATCTATAACGACTCTCGATTTACCAATGGTCGTTGATCTGATCGGGATATATGGATTGAAAGGACCGTACTGTACGCTAACCACGACCAAATGGTTCTTGCAGGCACTATCAGTGATACCTATGGGGATCATGGGGCGATGTTGCTAGACGCTCTTACCATGATCCGTTGGACAAGTCCGGAATTGTGATTTCGGAGCCACAATGGTTGTGGGCCCACGGCTCGCTGTATCCCTGAACCATTGAGGGTCACACAAGTACTGGATTCGAGATTCCCGCACGGATACTGAGCTCAATGTGTTGAGCATAGGAGGATGATTTTCGAAAGTGCGACTTCCAAAAAGTCAACAGGGGTCAAATTGCAATTTCCAAAAGTTGGAGGACTAAATTGCAATTTAGGGTTTGATGATCTGAAAAATTGTTTTTCATATCATAATATTCAGTTTTGGAAACTGAGACGATCGGTCTGATCTTATCGTCGATCGGAGTTGTGATGAAGCCGTTATGATGGATATCGTCATTTGGACCCGGGCCCAATGGGCCGGTCCAAGTCCATCATTAAGTCTACTTAATGTAGACTTAGGCTTAATCATACAACACTTTGACACAACACAAAACCCTAAACCTAGTGTGCTAGACACGGCCGCCCCCCCTCTCCTCCAAAGCCTCGCCGCCGCCGCCGCCGCCTCGCCGGACTTGCTCCGGCCAACTTTTCGAGGAAATTCTGTTGGTGATAAAATCCATCAGTCTTCTAGTGCAGGCTGATCGGAGGTAGATCGTTTCCGGTCGTGGACCTGATTGACGAATCTACCGCCGCCTACCGTGAAGAGCCGGCGTTTCTTGTAATTCCGGTTGGAGCCCGGCACGAGTTGCCAGCAAGGTAATCAACGAAAACACCCTATGAATGGTTCGTATTTTGTTTGAATTTTATTGTATTGATCGTCTCCCGGGCAATTTTGTTTTCTGCTGTGCCCCGGGAGGCGGGATCCGGATCCTACACCGTTGCGTGCCAGCAATGCGATGCAATTTGGGTAGTGATTGATAGACTTTCGAAGTCGGCACATTTTATTCCCTTTGACATGAGGTGTTCAATGAAGAAAATGGCGAAGCTGTATATCGACCATGTGGTGACATTGCATGGAGTTCCTGTTTCGATAGTGTCCGCTAGGGATCCAAGATTCACTTCCTTATTTTGGAAGAGCTTGCAAGCAGCGATGGGTTCGAGATTGGCTATGAGTACAGCCTATCACCCACAGACAGATGGCCAGTCTGAGCGAACTATTCAGACTTTGGAGGATATGCTGCGTGCAGTAGTGATGGATTTCAATGGTGGCTGGCAGGATTCATTGTCGTTGGTTGAGTTTTCGTATAAAAACAGCTACCAAGTGACTATCGGAATGGCTCCATTTGAGGCGTTCTATGGTCGTAAATGCAGATCTCCGATTTGTTAGGAAGAAGTTGGTGAGAGACATCTTTCTACCCCTGAGTTTGTGCAGCATATGAAAGATCAGGTTGATTTGATTCGAAGTAGAATGAAGGCTGCACAAGATAGATTCACTAGCTATGCTAACCGAAGGCGTCGACCGTTAGAATTTGAGGTTGGTGATCGGGTATTTCTCAAAGTTTTTCCTTTCAAGAGCGTGATGCGCTTCAGATTTAAAGACAAATTAGCTCCTAGATTCGTTGATCCCTTTGAGATTATTGAACAAATTGGACAATTGGCTTATCGATTGTATCAAACATGTCACTCCTAACCAACTTGTTCATCCTACTTAAGGAAATATGACCTAGCCTAGCGTGCCAAAGTTGTTCCGGGTTTAAGCTATCATTTTTCCTTTTAATTGTTGTTGTATGTGTTTCCACATCGCGAGTTGGAACTTCTTTTAATTTTAAGGTGTATAGATCGTTTTCGCGTTCCCCAATTCCAATCAAACATTCATTCTTGTATATATTGCAAATCAAATTGGCAAAATGACAAGAATATCTGTGAGGATTGAGAAATTCGAATAGTGATTAATCAGATTTTGTAGGATTAGTCACGGGATTTGGAGTGGTCGAATTTATCTAAGTATCGCATCAGCCGCAGCGAAATTTCCAGGGTCAACGCGAGTCAACGGTACTGTAGCTTGCAGCTGGTGAGATTTGATTTAGATAGTTACTGTAGAGCACGAGGAATACGTCATCGTTTTGCTTGGAGAGATATCTGCTGGCAGTAGTGGCGCTTGAAGTAGTTTCTGCTGGCAGCCGAGGCGCACAATCGCGAGGATGATTGAGGAAGCGACACGTGTTGGTCAACATTTTTGAGTGTTGACTACTGGTTTCAGTAGTTGCGTTAGAAAGAGCGACCAGTCGATGGTTTGAAGAACCAGATATCTGTCGACAGATAGGATGACATATGTTGTGCGACGTCGTTTTGATAAGTTGAAACGCTGCGTTTTGAGTGTTGCGTCTGGTACCAGTCGCGAGAGAATTGTTCTGAGGAATGCGTTGCGGCTGGGTGACCAGCTGTTGGCAGCAATGCTTGCGTCACCGTTACGGCGTCGTTTAGATTAGTTGACGCGTCGTCGTTTTGGCTTGTTTTGCGTAACCAGTCGACTGATGGGATTTTTGTAGAGATCTGTTACCAGCTTTTGGTTGCTTCACGAGAGATAGCTGCTGTCAGATGGTGAAGCTTTGCGACGTTGTTTGAGTTAGTTGGAATGGTGTCGTTTTGATGTTCTTTTGAGAATACAACGACTGGTTGTTGCGTCTGGTTTTGTTGAGAGCAAAAGCTGGTTACTATTATAAGATTTATACTGTAGCATTTCTCAACGACTGAATTAGAGGAACAGCAGTTGGTGGATTTAGAGATATATATACAAGTGTTGATCGACACTTAGAATTATTTCGAACCTGATATTTCTTATATACTTTCTCAAACCCTCGAATAGCTACTGTTCACCGTGACTTTTATTCCGTCAACTACTGCTGTTCTCCGTCGATGATTTGAGTGATTTTGGTGGCGCAGGATTCGTTATGAGTTGCTCTTTCGTTTTCTACTCATTTGAAGCCCTGAATTAGCGTTGGAGTGGAAGCGTGAAGCTACTGGTGTTCGAAACTTTTTGGAGAAGTCTGTTTCGTGTGTTCTCCTGCTGGTTTAAGCTTCGGGGTGATCATTTCTCGTTGAATTGAGCTTTGTCTAGTAGCAAATACCTGCGTAGAATTGTTTAGAACTTGAATATAGTTCTGGCCGTAGGTATTAGAGTGTTCAGGTTCTGATTTATGCTTGAGTTAAGCTGATTTTCGAGGCTTTGAAACAGATTCCAGCTTCCAGGAAGTCCTGTCGTGCATTTGAGGAATCTGTGAGGTAGAATTTGAGGATTGAAGGTACGAATTGAGCAGATTTAACAGCTTTGAGCATGGACATGGCTGTGATCGATGTTATGAACTTGATGATCTGATTATGTGAATTTACGTGGCAGTCTGTTGAATTGTTTGAATTATATATGCTGTTTCACGTAATGAATTGTATGCATTGTGCATTGATTATTGAATTGGCATTCATGCATACATATTGAGCCTGACAGATTGATGGATGACCTGAATTGAGAGCCACGTTGTGACTGGCCGACTGAATTGTCGTGCCTGAAAAGTCCAACGCTATCATCGGAGTGGTGACCGACTGACTTGTCGTGTCTGAAGACCACCGAGCTGTGATGGGCTTACGGGTCCTTGAAGATCACGGACCGATGATTTCCATCGGCTGACTTGCTGTGCGTGGTATAGAGGCTCGATTGATATGATTTCCAGTTGATACACTGGTCTAGCTATCCTATCCTTGATAGACCTCATGCATTCATAGCATTGACTTATAGCATGTCGCATGATTAGCTGTTTTGATTAGCTCTTCGTATTGAGGCTTGACCTCGTATTTGTTTTCCTACTTTGCGTTTTTTGGGTCTGTGTTACCCACTTGCAGGATCTTCAGGTAACCAAGCTGGACAGAGTGGAGGTTCAGCTGGTCGATCCCCATTTCCATGAGTCCCAGTTATTTTATTTATGTATCGAACCCGGGGGATGCCCCGTGTCTTATGTATTTTGGGGGATCTATATTTGAATTGATAATTGTGTTACCTGTTTTATGTGAGTTTAAGTCAACTCGTATTTTGATTATGAATATTTTTAATGATGTTTTAAGTTCAGGCCCAATTATATTTCGAAAATTTTTAAGCCCGATTTTTCGCTTCCGTGATTATGTGCTTAATTGTGCTATTATCTTGAGTAATTAGCACGGGGCCTGACAAGCTCTATCGAAAAGGGAGAATGGAGAAAGCAATGGTTGCTGAAGAGAACAAAAGTTCATTGGCTGAATCAGATTCAGAAGAATCCAGCTCAGAACATCCTCATCCAGTGAAAGTGAGGACAACTACAGCAGAAACCAGTAGGACCCTACAGCTAGATAAAAGAAAATTTCGAACATTGAACTTTGTAAAGTCCAACTCGGGACAGCTCGAAGAGGCACAATCTGTTGACGATAGGATAGCAGCTAAGCATCTGATCTGGCAAGGTATATTTTGTGAGCTGGGGTATACTGCTCCTGAGAAGCCTCGGGAAAGCTGGCTTAACAAAATAATTGAACAGACGCGGGGTAAACCCAAGTCTGGTGGAAGAAAGCCAGCCAGGTTTCTCGACCTTCTACGAAGGATAGGCAGTACAGGCCTAAATATCGGAAGCCCATATCACAAGGCCAACATGCTGCATATAAAACTCCAACCAGAGCAAAGAACACACACGGATCACACAAGTGCTTTGATGCACAAACTGGTAAATGGGTTATGATTATCCAAGTGTGGTTCCCAAAAGGTCTAATCAAACCTGGACCCAAATAGACCAAAGGGTTCAAAAGTTTTCATTGTCTATGATTGCAGGAACGACAGATTTCCAGATTGGAAAAATCAACGTGGTATCTGGATAGTGGATGTGTGAGACACATGACTGGAAATGCCAAGCTGCTCACACACATCAAGCACTGAAACGGACCCAAGATCACCTTCGGTGACAACTCAAAAATAGTAACACTGTGGGTAAGGGTAAGCTTACCCATGATAATTTTACTGTCAACAATGTTCTCCTTGTTGAGAACTTGTACTACAACTTGATAAATATCAGTCAGTTGTGCGGCAGTAATTATTCTGTTAAAGTTCAAAAGTACACATGCACAGTTCTGAATCCGAAAGGTCTGACCGTGCTGGTAGGTTATCGATCTGGAAATAACTATAAAGTTGACTGGTCAGATCAACCGCGTACAGAACAAACATGCCTAGTAGCTTATTATTCCAAGAGCTGGCTATGGCATCAGAGGATTAATCATCTGAATTTCAAAACAATTGTCAATCTGAGTAAGCGTGAGTTAGTTGATGGCTTACCCAAATTAAAATTTTCTAAGGACAAGATTTTCTCTGTTTGTCAGCTGGGTAAACATTTAAAATCAACTTCAAAACTAGAGGCCCCGATAAAACCTCACGTAAACTGGATATTTTACACATGGATCTTTTAGGACCAATACCCGTAACCAGCTTAGGGGGAATGAAGTACACCCTTGTTGTAGTCGATGATATTTCAAAATTTACGTGCGTGTTGTTTTTAAAATCGAAGGATCATACTGCCGACCAGCTGATCAAGATTTTGAAACGTTTGCAAAATGAGCAATCTTGTACTGTCAACCAGATTAGGAGTGACAGAGGAACATAATTTTTGAATTTTAAAATCTCCTCCTATCTGGACGACATTGGAATCAAACATGAGTTGAGTGCAGCTAGAACACCTCAGAAAAACGGGTTAGCAGAGCGTCAAAATAGAACTTTTAAAGAACCTGCAACAACTATGATTGCTGATTCTGGTATTTCAAACAAACTTTGGGCAGAATCAGTCAACATCGCTTCTTATACTCAGAACAGCTTAGACATAGCGTGCTAGTATTTGAGGCATGAAATTTGTGCTATGTGAATTCTATGATTACGTGAACAGCTTGAATGAATTGATAGGTTCTGTTTACGTATTATATGCATGTTGAAATCAGATTTGAATTTCATGGCATTCATGCATACATATTGAGCCATTGATCGATTGAGAACCTGAGATAGAGCCACGTTGCGACCGGCAGACAGATGTGTCGTGCCTGAAAGGTTCAACGCTATCATCGGAGTGGTGACCAACTGATTGGTTGTGTCTGAAAACCACCGTGCTGTGATGGCTGACGGGCCTGATGATCACGGACCGATGATTTCCCCGGTTGATACACTGTGCGGGTATAGAGGCTCGATTGAGATTACCGCCAGCTGATTAGCAGGCCTTGATTACCGATGTTCTTTGACAGCCACATGCATTCATGACTTAGAATACTGCATGTTTATGATTTGCTGTTATATTAGTTCTCATTCGTACTGAGGCTTGACCTAGTATTCTTTTTCTGCTTTTGTGTTGTTTGGGTCTGTGTTGCCCAATTGCAGGATCTTCAGGTAACCAAGCTGGACAGACTGGAACTTCAGCTGGTCGATCCCCATTTCCTTGAGTCCCAGTTATTATATTATGTATTGATATAGGGGATTCCATGAGGTTTTATGTATTTGGGGGATCGTTGTTGATTAGATTTGTTATTACCTGTTGTTGTTGGAGTTTGATTGAACTCGTATTTTGATTATGACTATTTTGAAGATATGATTTGGTTCAGGCCCAACTTTATTTCGAAATTTTTATCCATATTTTATGCTTCCGTGTTTATGTGCTTAATTGTGCTATTAATCCTTGTTAATTAGCACGGGTCCTGACACTTTTGGTATCAGAGCTTAAATTGGGATAAGATCGTTTTCCTTTGATCACAATCGAGTCTAGGCACAGAGTTTGGATTTGATTTTGATTGACTCTGTGGCTTATGTGATTATTTTACATGTCTCTGTGATTATCTGCTGTTAGTTCTTACCTTTAGATTTGTTTAGATTCTGCCGAGGAGAGGTAGAGTTAGGACTGCTAGACGTTCTGCTGAGGATTCTAGGGCCTCAGATATGAGGGCATTCAGCAGAATATCCCTTTGCGTCGTCGAGAGAGACAGGCAGAGGTAGAGGATGTGACTAGACAGATTGGCGAGATGGAGCTAGTTCTAGCAAGGTTTCAACGGACGAATCCCCCGTAGTTCGCGGGCACTGAGGGAGGTTTGATGGCCGAGGGTTGGCTAGTTCAGGAGATAACGCGCAGCGCTGGTGGAGAGGTACTTCCCATATCTTGCGAGAGAGTGGGGCTGTGATTACTTGGGAGAGCTTCTGTGCAGCGTTCTGACAGGAGTATACCCCAGAGTCCTACTACAACAGTCGTGAGCGAGAGTTTGACAACCTGAAGCAAGGGAATATGAAGGTGGCCGAGTATGCCAGACAGTTCTCTTCGCTTTTGATATATGTTCCCCATGTAGCTAACCAGGAGAGGACTAAGAGGAATAATTTTATGAAGGGTTTGAGGCCTGATTTGTTCCGGATGGTGTTGTCTGGTTCACCTGCGACTTATGCTGAGGCCGTGGATAGGGCCGTAGATATTGAGGAGAGTTTGTTGGAGGCACGGGCTCCGGTTCAGCCATCGGTGGGGTACACGTTTTCAACCGGTGTAAGATGTGTCGCAATCATTTCAGTCTCCCCAGGGGTCACAGCAATCGAGTTGTCAGAGGTTCAAGCCACGAGGCAAACAGTTTAAGAAGAAGGCGCATTCGAGTCCCGTGGTTCTGTGAGTTCTGGTGGCAGTAGTTCTGGCGGTGCGTTTTGTGGACAGTGCGGAGGGAAGCATGAGACTTCGCAGTGTCCTAGAGTTCGAGGTCTTTGTCATCTTTGTGGTCAACCGGGACATTTTGCTAGAGCGTGTCCTTTGATGGGAGGTCAGTCGCAGCAAGGTTCCGCTGGTGGTTCTTCGCAGTGGCAGCAACCTTTTGTTCCATCCCAATGATCTGGATTCCAACCTCGTGAGCCTTCTAGGTTTGGAGTACCCATGAGACCTCAGTTTCCGGGACCACAGTAGGCCCAGGCAAATGCCTTGACGAGAGAGCAGGCTGATGAGATACCTACGGGAGTGATTCAAGGTACATGCTTTATCTTTGATTTTCCTGCACGAGTTTTGATTGACACTGGAGCATCACACTCCTTCATTTCTGAGTTGTTTATGTATGAGCGTGGGTTGAGTTCTTCCCCAGTGTGTGATGTTGTCTCCGTGTCCACCCCTACTGGTGTGAGTCTGTTGTCTCGAGAGGTGGTGTTGGATTGTCTGATTAGATTTGATGAGCATGTTTTGATGACCCATCTGATTGTTTTTGGAATTCGAGATTTTGATTGCATTTTGGGTATAGATGTGCTGACTGAGAATAGAGCGACCGTTGATTGTTTCCATGGTGTGGTGAGGTTTAGGCCTCGATCTGGAGAGAAATGGGAGTTATACGGTGCTGACTCGCGGCCTAAGATTCCTATGGTGTCAGCCATGGAGATGTTTAGTTTGTTGTCGCTAGAGAATTCAGGGTTTATGATCTATGCCCTAGATGTTTCTCGTGAGTAGAGAGTGGAGTTGAGCGATATTCCGATTGCTCAAGAGTTCCCAGATGTGTTTCCAGACGAGATTCCTAGATTTCCTCCGAGAAGAGAGGTCGACTTCAGTATTGAGTTCGTGCCCGGTACAGCCCCGATTTCTAGAGCTCCGTATCGATTGGCGCCAGCGGAGTTGAAAGAACTCAAGGATCAGTTGAGAGATCTTCTTGAGAAAGGCTTCATTAGACCAAGTATGTCGCCTTGGGGAGCTCCGATTCTGTTTGTGAAGAAGAAAGATGGATCTATGAGGATGTGCGTTGATTTTCGGCAGTTGAACAAAGCGACAGTGAAGAACAAGTATCCTTTGCCGAGGATTTATTACTTGTTCGATCAGTTGCAAGTATCGGCCGTGTACTCGAAGATTGATTTGCGCTCTGGCTATCACCAGTTGCGGATTAGAGACGTTGATGTAGCGAAGACAGCTTTTCGAACGAGATACGGGCATTATGAGTTTCTTGTGATGTCGTTTGGATTGACGAATGTTCCTGCTGTGTTTATGGATTTGACTCATATACCTCGATGAGTAGGGGATGCGATGTGATTTGGGTGGTAACTGATAGACTCTCGAAGTCAGCCCATTTCATTCCCTATGATGTGAGGTGCTCGATGAAGAAAATGGCGAAGTTGTATGTCGACCATGTGGTTAGATTGCATTGAGTGCCTGTTTCGATAGTCTCAGATCGGGGTCCGAGATTCACCTTTCGATTTTGGAAGAGTTTGCAAGCAGCGATGGGTTCGAGATTGGCTATGAGTACAGCCTATCACCCCCAGACAGATGCGACCATGTGGTTAGATTGCATTGAGTGCCTGTTTCGATAGTCTCAGATCGGGGTCCGAGATCCACCTTTCGATTTTGGAAGAGTTTGCAAGCAGCGATGGGTTCGAGATTGGCTATGAGTACAGCCTATCACCCCCAGACAGATGACCAATCTTAGAGGACCATTCAAACTTTAGAAGACATGTTGCGTGCAGTTGTGATGGATTTCAGTGGTGGCTGGCAGGATGCTTTGTCCTTAGTTGAGTTTTCTTAGAACAACAGCTACCAAGTGACCATTGGAATGGCTCCGTTTGAAGCTTTGTATGGTCGAAAGTGTAGATCATCGATCTGCTGGGAAGAGGTTGGTGAGAGACAGCTTTCTACTCCTGAGTTTGTGCAGCATATGAAAGATCAGATTGAGTTGATTCGGAGTCGAATGAAAGCTGCACAAGACCGTTATGCTAGCTACGCTAATAAGCAACACAGACCATTGGAATTTGAGGTTGCCGATCGAGTATTTCTCAAGATTTCTCCTTTCAGATGTGTGATGAGGTTCAGATTTAAGGGTAAGTCAGCTCCTAGATTCGTTGGTCCCTTTGAGATTGTTGAGCAGATTGGACAGTTGGCTTATAGATTGAAGCTACGTGATGAGTTAGCAGCGATGCATGATGTGTTTCATGTGTCAATGTTGAGAAAATATGAGCCAGATCCATCCCATGTGCTGCGGACTGATGAAGTAGAGCTGGACCAGACCCTGAGCTATGTTGAATATCCAGTGCAGATTCTGGACAGGAAGGAGAAGCAGCTGAGAAATAAGGTTATACCGTTGGTGATGGTCCAATGGAGCAAGCATGGGCGTGAAGAAGCTACCTGGGTAGTTGAGGAAAAGATGATACAAGAGTGGCCTCATCTATTTGAGTCATGATAGCAGCGTTTCAGGTAACTTCTAGCTTGATTGATTTCATGATTTAAGTGATTTTGCTACTGAATTCAGATTCTGTTTAGTATTGAGTTGTACTAGGCAGTATGGCTTGAGTATATTAGGAATGGTGTCTAGTATACTGTGTCGTGATTAAGCTATCTTGCTGTTGTGATTTAGATTTGATGACTTAACTCATTTCGAGAACGAAATCTATTTCCAGTGGGGGAGAGTGTGAGGACTATAAATCTGTTAAGTAAGATTAAGCAGCTTGTGAATTAAGATTTGTCACGGAATTGTGATTTCTGGGTGTCAGATTTGACATAGAGTTAATCAGCATCGTCGTTTGGATTAGCGAAGAAGACAGCAGTGAGTTGCGTGAGAATTCAGATGTTGGTACGCAGTGGTAACATGAACAGATGTCAACGCTAGTCAACGTTACTGTGTAGCGAGAGGAATCTATTAGAGTTAGCGCGCGGACGTGAGAAGCGACTTAACTCATTTCGAGAACGAAATCTATTTCCAGTGGGGGAGAGTGTGAGGACTATAAATCTGTTAAGTAAGATTAAGCAGCTTGTGAATTAAGATTTGTCACGGAATTGTGATTTCTGGGTGTCAGATTTGACATAGAGTTAATCAGCATCGTCGTTTGGATTAGCGAAGAAGACAGCAGTGAGTTGCGTGAGAATTCAGATGTTGGTACGCAGTGGTAACATGAACAGATGTCAACGCTAGTCTACGTTACTGTGTAGCGAGAGGAATCTATTAGAGTTAGCGCACGGACGTGAGAAGCTGTTGCGTGTTGGTCAACACATCTTAGTTGACCGCTGGTTGTTACCGCTGTTCAGATGTCGCTAGAGAGAGATTGTTCAGATGTTGCTAGCGAGGGAGAGAGATCTGTTCAGATGTCTCTAGAGGGAGAGATCTGTTTCAACTGTGGAAGCTATGCTACGTCATTTTGATTAGTTGGTGCGACATCGTTTGTTGTGGAGTTAGTAACTCGTTTAGACACCTGAACCATATCAGCATAGCCAGTTGAGGGCGAAAGCAGGAGTCAGCTTTGAGAGGGCTTCTGCCTTAGTATAAATAGAGATCTGAATTGCTTAGAACAGTAGTGATTCGAGGATTTATATACCAAGTGCTGCTCAACACTTAGCGTATTTTGAACCTGATATTCCTCATCTTTTTCTCCAGTAAACCCTCGATAGTTACTGTTCTTTCGAACACTTCTTCGGTAGATTGCCGTCGATTTACACCGTTGTTTGGAGCGAGATTGGTGGCGCTGAGCTCGTCTTGAGTAGCTCTTTCGATTGATACTAGTTAGGTGGCTTGAGTCGATGTTGGAGAGGGAACGCGAAGTAGCAGTTTTGCTTGAACGTTTTCGCAAGTTAGACCCGAGAGTTCTTCAACTCTCTTGAGCTTCTGGGTAAGTGTTCCTTGCTGTTTTAAGCTTAGTTCTATCTGTTAGAAGCTGCTGTGATAGATAGAACCAGTTTGAGTTCTTGACCGTAGGCAGTATGTTGTAGATGCTAGGATTTGATCTGAATATTGAGATGCTTTGACAGATTTAGCTCCTGGGCAGCTCCTCCTGTTGTGTGTGCTGTGACCAGTGAGGAAGCAGTTTGAGCAATTGAAGCTTCCGTGCCTGAGTAAGATCTGTTGAGGTAGAATTTGAGAATTGAAGGTACGAGTTGAGCTTTTGTTAACAGCTTTGACATAGCGTGCTAGTATTTGAGGCATGAAACTTGTGCCATGTGAATTCTGTGATTACGTGAACAACTTGAATGAATTGATATGTTCTGTTTACGTATTATATGCATGTTGAAATCAGATTTGAATTTCATGGCATTCATGCATACATATTGAGCCATTGATCGATTGAGAACCTGAGATAGAGCCACGTTGTGATCAGCAGACAGATGTGTCGTGCCTGAAAGGTTCAACGCTATCATCGGAGTGGTGACCAACTGATTGGTTGTGTCTGAAAACCACCGAGCTGTGATGGCTGACGGGCCTGATGATCACGGACCGATGATTTTCTTGATTGATACACTGTGCGGGTATAGAGGCTCGATTGAGATTACTGCCAGCTGATTAGCAGGCCTTGATGACCGATGTTCTTTGACAGCCACATGCATTCATTAATTAGAATACTGCATGTTTATGATTTGCTGTTATATTAGTGCTCATTAGTACTGAGGCTTGACCTCGTATTCTTTTCCTGCTTTTGTGTTGTTTGGGTCTGCGTAGCCCAATTGCAAGATCTTCAGGTAACCAAGCTGGACAGACTGAAACTTCAGCTGGTCGATCCCCATTTCCTTGAGTCCCAGTTATTATATTATGTATTGATCTAGGGGATGCCCTGAGGTTTTATGTATTTGGGGGATCGTTGTTGATTAGATTTGTGATTACCTGTTGTTGTTGGAGTTTGATTGAACTCGTATTTTGATTATGACTATTTTGAAAGATATGATTTGGTTCAGGCCCAACTTTATTTCGAAAATTTTTAGCCCTAGTTTATGCTTCCGCGTTTATGTGTTTAATTGTGCTATTAATCCTTGTTAATTAGCACAGGGCCTGACATAACCCAACGGGGATCTACTAGCTAAAGCTCCACTCTACCCAGCCAGATTACCTACAACTCCTGCATTGGGTAACGCAGACCCAAGAACACAAAAGCAGGAAAAGAAACACGAGGTCAAACCTCAGTACGAAGAGCACTAAGAAACAACAAATCATAAACATGCGGTATCTTAAAACATGAAATGCATGAGGGCTGTCAAAGAATCGTTCATCTACGCCAACGAGTCAGCTGGCATCAAGAAGAGAGCCTCTATACCACGCACAGCCAATCAGCTGGGGAAATCATCGGTCCGTGATATTCAGGTTTGGAAACTCAAATTAACCATCACAGCTCGGTGGTATTCAGACACGACGAATCAGTCGGTCACCACTCCGATGATAGAATTGTGCATTTGGGGATCTACTAGCTAAAGCTCCACTCTACCCAGCCAGATTACCTGCAACTCCTGCATTGGGTAACGCAGACCCAAGAACACAAAAGCAGGAAAGAAACACGAGGTCAAACCTCAGTACGAAGAGCACTAAGAAACAACAAATCATAAACATGCGGTATCTTAAAACATGAAATGCATGAGGGCTGTCAAAGAATCGTTCATCTACGCCAACGAGTCAACTGGCATCAAGAAGAGAGCCTCTATACCACGCACAGCCAATCAGCCGGGGAAATCATCGGTCCGTGATATTCAGGTTTGGAAACTCAAATTAACCATCACATCTCGGTGGTATTCAGACACGACGAATCAGTCGGTCACCACTCCGATGATAGAATTGTGCATTTCAGGCATGACACCCCTGCCGGCCGGTCACAATGTAGCTCTCAATCGGTAATCAATCAAATCTCAATCTCAAGATGTATGCATGAATGCCATTAAATTTGAATCTGATTTAAGCATGCATAATTCACGTAAAACAGAACAGAATGATCTTACAGTGAGCCAAATCTGTTCACGTAAATCACAGAATACAGTTCATGCCTCAAAATACTAACACGCTTATGCCAAAAGATGTTAACAGAAGCTCAATTCTACCTCAGAACTCAGCTTCTACCTTAACCAGATCTCACCAGGGCACGACAACCTCGATCTGCTCAAATCTACTTCCTCGCTGGTCTCGGCAACACAGCAGAAACTGCCTGGGAGCTCAAATCAAGAAGCTCAAATGAACTGAAGAACTCTCGGGTCAACTACACCAAAATCTTCGAACAACTCAGTTACTTCGTGCTCCTCCCAAGCGTCGATCTACAACTCCAGACTGGTATCAATCGAAAGATCTAGGCAAGACTAACCCAGTGCCACCCGTCTTGCTCCAAACAATGGATGAAATCGACGAAAATCTAACGGAAAAGGATTCGGTGAACAGTAACCATCGAGGGTTAGAGAAGAAGGAGATAGGGAATATCGGGGTTGAAAAATACGCTAAGTGTCGATCAACGCTGGTATTTAAATCCCTCGGTCAAATGCTACAGTGAAAGTCAATCACCGACGTACTCAGATCCTAGTTACTCTAAGGAAAAAGTACTCGAATCTGAATCCAGCGCTAACTCAAATCTGGTCTCACCGCTAACGATAAACACAAGCGTAACTAATCAAAACGACGATGTACCAAGGTTCCCACTAACACAAGCAAAACGACGTCGCACTGCCTTCACATCTAAAACAGATCCTAGCGCTCCCATCTGCTCACGTTCAATCAGGTCTAAACAACACTGAACCGCACCGGTCTAAACCGCAAAATTGAACCGGTCAACACAAAAACATTGACTTACACGTGGCATCTCCTCGATGACTCTCGCATCCGTTCTCTCCCTCTACCAAATCCTACTCGCCAACGCTAAGTCTAGAAGTGCGATACGACATCAAGTCTGAATTCTTTCCAGAATCAGATCCCGATAGAGGCACTTATGAAATCAACTCCAAATTCGAAGTAGATTTCACCCGATAGCAACCAGCGACTCGAAGCTGATCTGCTCTACGCCAAATCTGAAAATCACAAACCAGATTTGACCAAAAATTCTCAAAACCGAATTTGAAAATCTCAACTCTCGTCACTAATACTTAACCAAAACTAGTTAATAACTAATTACCGAATCTCAATCCTCACATTCTTCCCACCTTAAGAGATTTCGTCCTCGAAATCAAAGGCAAACACAGGGCATAATTCAACAAAACACTAGAACTAACCAACGCAAACACTAAACAACAAGCCAGAAAATTACCTGATTTGCTTTTATCAAAGCTCAAACAGATGAGGTCACTCTTGTCTCATATTTTCTTCAACTTCCCAGGTTGCTTCTTCTCGGCCATGCTTACTCCATTGGACTATCACCAACGGAATTACCTTATTTCTCAACTGCTTCTCCTTCCTATCCAGAATCTGAACTGGATATTCAACATAACTCAAGGACTGATCCAGCTCCACTTCATTGGTTCTCAACACATGGGTCGGATCTGGCTCATATTTTCTCAACATTGACACATGAAAAACATCATGTATCGTTGCTAATTCATCAGGCAGCTGCAATCTATAAGCCAACTGTCCAATCCTCTCAACAATCTCAAAAGGACCAACAAATCTAGGAGCTAACTTGACATTGAATCTGAACCTCATTATGCTCTTGAAAGGAGAAATCTTGAGAAATACTCGATTTCCAACCTCAAATCCAACGGTCTACGCCTCTTATTAGCATAGCTAGTGAAGCGATCTTGTGCAGCTTTCATTCTACTACGAATCAATGAAACCTGATCTCTCATGTGCTACACAAACTCAGGGTCGAAAGCTTTTCTCACCAACTTCTTCCCAAAAGATCGGATATCTACACTTGCGACCATACAACGCTTCAACTGGTGCCATCCCAATAGTCACTTGGTAGCTGTTGTTATAAGAAAACTCAACCAAGGATAAGGAATCCTACCAGTCACCACTCAAATCCATCACAATGGCTCGCAGCATATCTTATAAAGTCTGAATGGTTCTTTTGGATTTGCCATATGTCTGAGGGTGATAAGTTATACTCAGCCAATCTCGAACCAATAGCTGCTTGCAAACTCTTCCAGAATCGAGATGTGAATCTTGGATCTCTATCAGACACTATCGAGACAGGCACTCCATGCAATATAACCACATGGTCGACGTACAGTCTCGCCATTTTCTTCATCGAACACCTCACATCATAGGGAATGAAATGGGCTGACTTCGAGAGTCTATGAATCACCACCTAAATCGCATCGCATACCCTACTTGATCGAGGTAAATGAGTCACAAAGTCCATGGCGATGTGCTCCCATTTCCACTGAGGCACTTCTAAACTCTGTAAAAACCACCAGGTCTCATTCATTCGGCCTTGACCTGCTGACAATTCAAAAATCGAGCAACAAACCCAGAAATGTCGCTCCTCATATATTCCCACCAGTAGTGAGACTTCAGAGCATGGTACATCTTACTCTCACCCGGATGCACACTATATCGACTGCAATGTGCTTCATTCTAGGATAGTCTCTTTCAAATCAAACAGGTTATGAACCACCAATCTTCCTCGAAACCTCAAACACCCATCATAAGCAACAGTGAAATCATCCGACTTACCATTCTGGGCCTTAATCCTCAACTCAAGAATATACGGATTAGTCCGCTGTGCCTCTCTGATGTCAATCACAATCTGTGGTTCAACCTGAATAGAAGAAACTATGAAATACTGATCATTCAGCTAGAATCGCCAACCAAAAGTTCCCAACTGCTCGTGGACTCTCGAGATACTCAAAGATGTTGGCATCACAGGCTGGGCTTTCCTACTCAAAGTATCGGCTACTAAGTTCATCCGCCCAGGCTGATACTGAATCTTGCAATCAAAATCCTTGAGAAACTCCATCCAACGACGCTGCCTCATGTTCAGATCTGATTGGGTGAAGATATACTTCAAACTCTTGTGGTCGATATACACCACAAACTCCTCACCGTACAAATAGTGACGCCAGATCTTCAAGGCAAAAACAATCGCTGCTAATTCCAAATCATGAACGGGGTATCTCGTCTCGTGGGGCTTCAACTGTCGAGACGCATACGCAATCACGTACCCGTTATGCATCAGAACACACCCGAAACCACTCATAGAAGCATCGGAGCAAACAACGAAACCTCCAGATCCAGACGATTCCGCTCCATCCTGTGAAACATTAAAAACAGATTTGCTTATGTGTGATGTTTTAAAGATTTTGGCGCGTCGATTTTATTTTAACCTTTTCCTGTACGGGTAAAATATTTGCAAAATATTTTCTACAAATAGTACGCACCGTCGGATGATTGACACGTGTTGCCCTTCATTCGCATCATCACACCAACATTCCTTCTCTCTCCTCACGGTTCATATTCACCATCTTTATTTAAGGCATTTCAAATATTTGCTAAAACTTACTGTGCAATCGTACTCTTTACATTCTCTTGCTCTCGTATTCTCTTGTTCTTGTGCTCTCGTATTTTATCACACCAACATTCCTTCTCTCTCCTCACGGTTCATATTCACCATCTTTATTTAAGGCATTTCAAATATTTGCTAAAACTTACTGTGCAATCGTACTCTTTACATTCTCTTGCTCTCGTATTCTCTTGTTCTTGTGCTCTCGTATTTTCTTGTGCAGAAAATCTTATTTCAGGCATTCCTTGCTCGACCACAATGGCATCCATATTCTTTGTCAACTCGTATCAGATTAACTTTGAATCGGTTTTGATGATTCCTGACCATGATGGAATGCTCAACATGTTCAAAGAACTGGAGGCCAGTGGTCTACGAGGGTTTCTGGGGTGTGAATCCGTACTTTATGAGAAGGATCTAGAGCAGTTCTTTGAAACAGCGCTGGTACAGGGTGAAGATATCAGTGGAGCAGTATCAGGAAAGTTCTTCTCTATCTCTCAGGCTCAGTTTGCACATGCTTTTGCGTTACCCACGGAGGGGCTTGTAAACTTTTCTGAGGTACCAAAGGATAAGGTATATGATGCGAGGAGCACCTTCTCGAAAAAGGGTGTACAAGTTGAAATTCATGGGAAAAAGAAACACATGAAATATGAATTATGGCCGTTGAATGATATTTTGGCAAAGATTGTCACTGTTAAGGCGGGTTCGTTTGATGCTATCACCACTGAACGATTGCAGATGATGACGGCGATTCATTTTGGATTGAAGGTGAATTGGAGCAAGGTTCTGTTCAATGTACTGAAAGACATGGTGGATAAGTCGCAGAGGAAAGCTAAGGGCTTTGCTGTGCAAATTGGTGTTTTGTTGAAAGGCATCCCTGCTATTTCTCTGGGAGAAGGTGTTTCTTTCCCCTTTGCAAAAATTCTGTCTATGAAAACAGTAAACACTTACATTGCCACGAATACCACAATTGATGCTTGTGAGGAGCAGGGGATGGTTAGTGAGGCTACTGTGAAGAGGACACCAAAATCCAAAAAGAAGTCCTCATCTACTGATGATACACCTGTTAAGGTTATTTCTGAAATTGCTGGATCAAAGAAGAGAGTGGCCACTGAGGATAATGCGCCGGCTATTACAAAGAAGAGGCGCATTGTGAAGACCAAACCCTTATTTTCACAGGCCAGTTTGGATATTGTTAATGTGGCACAGGATGTGGTGCCCATTCAGGTTATTGATCCTACCTCTGTTGTGGAAACAATCAAACCTCCTGCGCCCAAACGAAAATCACGAAAGAGGAGATTGGTTTTGCCCACGGGTTCTGATGATGAAACAATGGGTACATAGGAACTTGCTAAAGATACTGATGAGGGTGCTGTTAAGCCCACTGATGAGGTAGATATCACTATCGAACAAGTATTGGAGGAGACTTTGAACTTGGGCGTTAATGAGGAAGAGCACGGAGGATAGGGTGTTGATGAAACAATGTTTGCAGAAGATTTTGCTCAGTGGTCAGATGATTTTGTCTCCAGAAATAGTGAGCCAGAGATTGTTGGGACAAGGACTATCACAGAAGTTGGGGGTAGCACAAGTCCAGTGGTTGTCAAGGACATGAATAGAGCTTTTAGCAGCATGTTTACCAACGAGGAGCTCATGTCAATCGATGATCTACTGCTACAAATCTCAGATGACATGCTGCTGCCATCAATTACTGCCACAGAGATTACCAAGATTCGGCTTGGTGAATCCGTTTCAATCACTGAAGCTCAGGAGCGTGATGTATATCTTACCAGCCTTCCCCGCATTTCCACTCATGATAAGGGGAAAGCTATTTTGGAGGAGGATGAACCTATTCGAGGGAATCCAGCCAGCGAGTTGGTTGAATTAATTTGTGGAGATATCGAGTTTTTGATCAGGATCAGGGACCAGGTGATGGTCAATGTCGTGGAATTCTTTCATTCTTTCAGTTTAAATACATTGTCGAATTTTGATGCTTTATTGGAGTTAAAAGCAAAAGAGAAACTCATGCTGGAGTGGGCGGAGACAGATTCGTTAGCAATGGCTGTGAAGAGGAAGGGGTATATCTTGGCGAAATATAGAGAACTGTTGTTGAGGAAGTTTTTAGATTCTCATCGGAGATTTTTTGCTCCTGGACAGCCTTGGACCGCAACAACCTCTCAAATCATCGATCTCCTGTCTGATGCCCATTCCATATCTTTGGAAGAATTATTGGCACAGCAGCGTGCGCATGGACTACCAATGGAACAACCATGCGCCTCCACAGTCTTCGACTCTTCTGTTGATAGCGGTGCTGCTCTAGCCCGATTTTATTCAGTGGCCAAATCCACATGCTGGGTAAGGCCTATGATTTTGATTGATGGAGTTTGGACGCCTCTTCAGGGTCCTGATTTTTGCAAAATTAGTTGCCATTTGTCGTTATTTTTTAATCAAAATAAGGTGCCAGAACCGGTCATTGACAACATTTTTTTCCGCACGTCCTTTTTATTGAGCCTATTAAATATTGGGAAGAAGCCCCATGTTTGATCAGGGCTTGGCAGTGGACCAAGGTTTGTACAGAAATTACTCAATTTAGTACGACTGGATGTCTGCGACCATTGAGGGAAAATGTTTGCCAAGATATTACTGTATATAATTTGGGAATTGAACGTATTCCCGCAGATTTTCTCAGCATGTTTGTGCAGGGTATGGCTTGTCAGAGTTTTGTTGATTCAGTTGTAAAGAGGGACTCGGGAGATATACAGGAAGTTAATATAAAGGATGTTGAAGAGGTAGACCTAGTTTCCTCAGATGGATCTACAGTCTATCGGTCTCCCTCTCCAAGTTTTCAAGAGTTTGATTCTGTTGAGCATGATTTGCAATTTGCTTTGGGCCCTGCTATCTTTCCAAGTGTTGCACAGGAGGAGCGACTTTACTATGTACAAAGTCCAGAGTCTTCTCCTGCCATCTCGCTACATCAAGAGTCTTCTTCCTCTTCCACTGATGTCTCTATGCACTTTGATTCTACGGATATACCTGTGAATGCCCAAGCAGATTCTCAAACATCAGCACCAGTTGATTTCACTATGTTTACAGATGCTCTTGAAGATCTCAGATCATCTATTTCTCAGCGCATCCATGATTCTAACTGCGAAATCTTATCCAAGGTCAATGCTGTTGAAATTGGTGTTCGGGAAGCTCTATTTAAACAACATGCCTTGCTCCGCCAGTCACTTCAGGATTGTAGAGTTCAAGAGAGGCACTGTTTTTCAAGATCTCAAGAAGGGTTTGTTGGCTGCAGTCGCCACTGTTTTTCAAGATTTGATGGCGATCAAGAAGGGTCAGAGAGATAAAGATGCCAAGATCACTGCTTTGGATACACAGGTTGCTGCTATAAGGAGCGAACAGTTAGATTTTCAATCGAAAATAGCAGCAGATCCTGAGCCTTTCCACCCAATTTGGTGACATTGTCGATTACATAAGAGGCGGTGATGCCAAAAAGGGGGAAGGAAGTAGCAGCAGACCTCCCCATTCACTTCCTGGAAGTAGCAGCAGACCTATTCAACCACCTCCTGCAGATCAAATTCGAGATAGTGGACATATTGCAAGTTTGGAAGAGTTGGAAGAGGCTGCGGAAAGAATTCGTGAGGCAGATAGACGTGAGGCAGATAGAGGGGAAAGAGAAAGAGATAGACAAAGAAGGGAAAGGAGACTTAGCAGAAGCGGAGCATTTAAAAGGAGAAGAGGTTTTTGACTAAAATGCGTTTAAGAGGAGACGAGGATTTTGACTAGAATCACTTGTACAAATCTTTTGTACTATTCTCTCAGTTAATGGAATTTGTATTCAGGAGTTCATGTGGTATTTACTTTTGCATATTCATTTATATTGGTTGCTAAGTTTTGTCATCACCAAAAAGGGGGAAATTGTTAGGATAAAATTTATAGTTTTGGTGATAACAAAAATAAGAAAATATTTGATCCTAAACGATGAATTTCGAATAATCTTCTCACAGAAATTAGAGGTTGCTGACAAGAGTGATTGGTTTGAGTTACAGTTATGGATTCAGGTTGATCAGAATCAGATCTTGGAACAGTGGAGTTATTGATTTGGTTATTTGGGTTATCGGGTCAGAAATCTACTGTTAATGGAGCATTTAGGATGATGATATCTGCTAACAGCACTTGATTATTGTATTGATGATAATATCTGCCAACAGGTATTGAAACAGTGAAGCTTCTATCATCAACAAGTATTCATTGATAAGTTTACTCGACAGATCTTGTAACAGTACTATTCATCGTTGCTGACACCAAATTTCGCCACAGTATTGTTTTTGGAAACAGTATGAGTATCGTTTGCTTTCAACAGATTTGATGACGTCAGCCACAGTAGAATATCAGACATCATGACGTCACCATCATATTTAGTTACAATGGTCATATAACAGATACGATGACGCCAGCTACTATAGAGAAACAGATTTGATGACATCATCAGTACTGAAATTTGCAAGTGGTTTAATTGTTTTACCGCGACAGATTTTTTCAATAGCAAGGAACTATTCATTTGTCTTCAACAAAGAAAGATCTGTAGACAGAAATGGTTTCAGGCGCAAGCATAAAGTTGATTCAAATTCGATCGTATACTCAATTGGAAAAGATCGATGGACAAAACAAGAATCGTTCAAATTGCCTGAAATTAAGGACACGAGATTGGTACTAATTTTGGAAGAATAGTAGACATTGTTAGATGTTGTTGCAACGGGATTACACATACATGAAAATCGACAAATTTGCTCTGACGATAAGCAATTTACCATGTAGTGAAGCGGGATTGACGTCGAACAATTGTTAGAATTTCAAAAAGGATTTTGTTGCCTTATCGGAATTAATCGATCGTTGAACGAAGAGTATAAATAGCAGATGTTTTGAATTGAAGAACAACTCTCGCCATCGCTACTGCTGAAACGCTGTCAAACTGAATTCTCGAGCCATTCCTTATTAAAGCATACTTAAAGCTCACAAGACTCGAAGAACAAAACTGTTGTTTTTCATTAATATACCTTCGAGTCATTCTCTGGTTCAACCTTTGAATCAAGTTTCTGTGTTTAGAAACCAGAGAAATTTACAGTCTCAAATACGTGCATTTCATTGTAATATCTTATTGAGTCTGTAACAAACGTGCTCTCAAAAGCCGTTTGAAAATATTACCAAGTGTTGTAAACCAGCAGCTGCGTCTGCTTGGATTGGTGTGGAGATACTTGGAGTTCTCATAGCTGCTGGTTGCGGGATCGGGTGTTTGTAGAAGGCCTACTTGCATCAAATCTTCTAGTGATACCTTCCGAGGAGGAAGAAGGGATTGCATGGAGTGCCTGTTTTGATAGTGTCTGACAGAGATCCAAGATTCACTTCCCGATTTTGGAAGAGCTTGCAGGCAGCGATGGGTTCGAGATTGGCTATGAGTACAACCTATCACCCACAGACAGATGGTCAATCTGAGCGGACTATCCAGACTTTAGAGGATATGCTGCGAGCAGTTGTGATGGATTTCAGTGGTGGTTGGCAGGATTCTTTGTCATTGGTTGAGTTTTCGTATAATAACAGCTACCAGGTGACTATCGGGATGGCTCCATTTGAGGCGTTGTATGGTCGAAAATGCAGATATCCGATTTGTTGGGAAGAAGTTGGTGAGAGACAGCTTTCTACCCCTGATTTTGTGCAGCATATGAAAGATCAGATTGATTTGATTCGGAGTAGAATGAAGGCTGCACAAGATAGATTTACCAACTATGCTAACCGAATACGTCGACCGTTAGAGTTTGAGGTTGGCGATCGAGTATTTCTCAAAGTTTTCTCCTTTCAAGAGCGTGATGCACTTCAGATTTAAAGGCAAATTAGCTCCTAGATTCGTTGGTCCCTTTGAGATTATCGAGCGGATTGGACAGTTGGCTTATCGATTGAGACTGCCTGATGAGTTGGAAGCGATGCATGATGTCTTTCATGTGTCATGTTGAGGAAATATGAGCCAGATCCATCCCATTTGTTGAGAACCGACGAAGTCGAGCTGGATTCTACCTTGTTGTTGATTACCCAGTTATCTTGATCTCTTGGGGTTGTATCAGGTGAATTTCTGTTTTTGTAACCTGTTGTCGAGATGAATTGATTGAATTTTCCCTGAGTTTACCTTTGATTTCGAGGATGAAATCTCTTAAGGTGGGGAGAATGTGAGGAATCAGATTTTAGATTTGTGATTAATCGATTTTAATTTGGGATTAGTCGCGTGGAGTTTGAGGGTTTTGCGAGAGAAATCTCATTCCTTTAGAATTTCAGCAGTAGCGCTAGTTGGTGAAATCTGTTATCAGTTGTTGGTGGCATAGGAGAAATACGCTGTCGTTTTGTGAAGACCAGACGTAGCGCTAATTCAAGAAACCAGTCGTAGCGAAATTCAAGAGTCAACGCGAGTAAATGGTACTGTAGCTCGCAGCTGGTGGAATTTAAATCAGTAGTTGCTCTTGGTGAGGTTGCTGCTGGCAGCAGGCGCGCAATTGAGATATTTAACGAGAAAACGACACGTGTGGGTTAATATTTTGGTGTTGACTACTGAATTGTAGCGCTATCAGCTGTTGCGTTGAGAGAAATTGTTCCAGCTGAGTGACCAGCTGCTGGTTTGAGGAACCAGTCTTGAGAGAAACGCGACGTCATGTTGATAGGTTGAAATGCTGCGTTTTGGAATCAGGCGTTGGTTGGATGAGCTGCTGACAGCAGTGCTGACGTGTCTTATGCGACGTCGTTTTGTTTAGTTACGCTTGCGTCTGGATTGTTTAGCGTAACCAGCTGCTGGTTATTTCGTAGGAAATTTGGTATCAGCTGGTGGAGCGCTGCGACATCGTTTAGATTAGTTGATGCAGCGTCGTTTTGGTGTGCGAAGAGAAACGCAACGTCTGGTTGCTGCTGCTGGTTTTGTTGAAGGAAACATGAATACCAGTCGTAAGATATCTACTGTTCCCGTCGTCTGATTATTTTGAGAACAACAGCAGTGGATTGAGAGATATGTAGATAAGTGTTGATCGACACTTAGAATTATTCTGAACCCGATATTTCTTATCTCCAATTTCCAAACCCTCGTTTTAGCTACTGTTCACCGTGACTTTTTTCGTTGATTGTCACCGCTTCCCGCCGTTGTTTTGAGTGAACTTGGTGGCTGTGGATTCCTTGTGAGTTGCTCTATCGATTTTTACCCATTTGAGGCTGTAGAAAGACTTTGGGAAGGATCGCGAAGTTGCTGGTTTCTTCGTACAGTGGAATTTGATAGATTTTCCGCTGGTTTCAGCTTTTGGGTAAGGAATTCCTAGCGTTCTAAGCTTAGTATTGGCTATAGTACTTTGTTTAGAAGTAGAACTGGATTCGAGTTCTTGGCCGTAGGAATTTGTATGTTGAGGTTCAGATTTGAGTTAGATATGAACTAAGAATGAGATGCCTTGTACAGATTTCAGCTTCCAGGAACTTCGTTGTGGTTGGACGTGATCAGCGAAGGGTAGAATTGTGCAGGAGGAAACTGCCGTTCCTTGGTAATTATCTGTTGAGGTAGAATCAGCTGTTGAAGGTACGAATTGAGCATATTTAGAAGCTTTGAGCGTGAACATGGCTGTGATTGATGTTGTGAAATCTGCTGATATTCTTCTGTGATTTACGTGATACAACTTGTGAATTGATTGAGTTTTACATTCTGTTTTCACGTATTGAATTGTATGCATTGTGCATTGAATATTGAATTGGCATACATGCATACATCTTGAGCCTGAGACAGATTGATTGATGACCTGATTGAAAGCCACGTTGCGACTGGCCGACTGATGAGTTGTGCCTGAAAAGTCCAACGCTATCATCGGAGTGGTGACTGAACTCCCGAGCTGTTGGCGACAATGGCGGATCCGGATCCTGTTTCCCGGGGGCGCAGGGGATGTTTAAAAGTTTTACCCCGAGAAACGTTCAATACATCAAAACAATTCTATAATCCATGCATAGGATGTTTGAATCGTTACCTTGCTGGCGTCTAGGCGCCTGGCTCCGACCAGTTTCACAAGGAAACCGGCACTTCAAACGGTAGGCGGCGGTAGATCGTCAATAAGGTTCACGACCGGAAGCACGAATCCTTCGTCAGCCTACACTAGAAGGACTGAAGAATTCGACACGAACGGAATCTCCTCATCGGGGTGATCGAAACAAGTCCGATCACGAGGCGGCGGCGCGTGCGGCGGTCGAAGGCGGCACGTGATTCTCAGCGGTGGCGTGAGGTTTGTGGAGAGGAGAGGGGCGGAGGCCAAGTGGAGGCTAGGGTGTGAAGTGTGGTATGTTGTGTGAAGCCCTAGGTCTAGCATAAGTAGACCAATGATGGGATTTCACTAGCCCAATGGACCTGGGGCGGGCCCAGGTCCGTATGAACATTCGTTTCAACCGTACCACCGTGGCTTCATCACAATTCCGATCGACGATCAGATCGGATCGATCGACTCAGTTTCCAAAACTGAATATTATGATGAGAAAATAATTTTTCAGACCACCTAGACCAAAATAGCAGTTTAGCCCCTCAACTTTTGGGAAATCGCAATTTGACCCCTGTTGACTTTTAGGAAGTCGCACTCCCTAAATTCCTCCTCCTATGCTCAACACATTGAGCTCAGTTTCCGTGCGGGAATCGTGAATCCAGTACTTGTGTGACCCTTAATGGTTCAGGGATACAGCTAGCCGTGGGCCCACAACCATTGTGACTCCGAAATCACAAGATCGTGAGGTGGTCGAGGGAGAGGGGACGGCGCTTGTGAGGTTGGAGGCTAGGGTTGATGTGAGTTAGTGAGTTATGATTGTAGCCCTAGGTCATATCAACATATAGACCTATGATGGGCTTGAACCGGCCCAATGGACTTGGGTCAGGCCCAGGTCCATATGAACATTCGGTTCATTTAAATCACTGCGGTTTCATCATAACTCCGATCGACGATCAGATCGGACCGATCAACTCAGTTTCCAAAACTGAATATTATGATGAGAAAATAATTTTTCAGACCACCTAGACCAAAATAGCAGTTTAGCCCCTCAACTTTTGGGAAATCGCAATTTGACCCCTGTTGACTTTTAGGAAGTCGCACTCCCTAAATTCCTCCTCCTATGCTCAACACATTGAGCTCAGTTTCCGTGCGGGAATCATGAATCCAGTACTTGTGTGACCCTTAATGGTTCAGGGATACAGCTAGCCGTGGGCCCACAACCATTGTGACTCCGAAATCACAAATTCGGACTGACCCATCGGATCATGGTAAAGCGCCTAGAAACATCGTCCCATTATCCCCTCGGTATCACTGATAGAGCCTGCAAGAACAAGTTGGTCATGGTTAGCATACAGTACGGTCCTTTCAACACATATATCCCGATCAGATAAACGACCATTGGTAAATCGAGAGTCGTTAGAGATCCTATAACTATGCATACATCTTGGAGATCGAATAGTGACAACGCGAGTGTTACTAGGCAAACCCATTTACCTAAAACACATCCAGTACTCTGGCCAGAGATTTATACACTATTATTCCCTCAGATAGCATAGGATATCCACTCATGAAAGCGAGCGGTGAATCCTCGACAACGAAGCATCGACTCCTACATGCATCGGTACCTCACCAAATCCTGCCACCTAATGACCCCAAATGAGTCGGCAAACTGGTCAAAGTGAGGCGCCTATCATGTAGAGTCTGAATGACGTTTCGAGTAGTGAGGACTAATCAGTACAACCAAGACCTCGGACTTATCCTCTCGACAAATGGTAACCACTTGGAAAGTCCGAACGAGGGTAGTTCGATAGATCACCAGGTCACTATCCATCTGCATGCTCAGAATATCACAATGTTCCCTACCAATGAAACATGGTACTTCACAT